>JAOUZG010039505.1:108458-150204 GCA_026289955.1 Argiope argentata
ACACACACACACACACACACACACACACACACACACACACACACACACAAATTTTTGAACGAAGGATGGTTTTGATTTCTTGGAACCGTGGTCATTGAAGAACTGAAGAAATGTTCTCGAAGTCTTATCATGAGAATCATTTCAATGGGTAGTCTTCAAGGTAGGAATCTACTTGAAAGTGTACTACAAAAATTTATTATTCAAGTTATTCGCCGTCGCCAATTAATTGTGTTATTCCCTAATTATGCCAGAGACGTCTGAACTATCGATAGGTACACAGAAGAGAAAGAAAAAAAAAAGGTTAAATAATAAACTGCTCCAAAAGAAGAATAACCATAGCTTAAAGAGCTGGGTGGAGTTAAGTCCGCCCCTTCTGTCACAACGGTCTTGTTCTCCCATGAAGGATGGCCCGCTCGCCAAAGAAACACCGACTCGCGAAAGGCCGTTTCCTCCCGCACAAAATAAACATCGTAATTCCCTTTCGGCTTCCGTAACGACATTATTCAGGGTGTGTCGCTACAACCCACAATAATAAAAACAAAAATTCTTCATTCCTCTTCTTTTGTTTACTTATATGGATTGTCCGGAAAACGAACGCTAGCAGTTCCGTAGAATTTGCGGGAAGAGAATTCGATTCCGGACTCTTATATTCCTTCTTCAGCCCATTAAGAACATCTAATTTATCTAATTACTCTCCAGGTCTGCGACCCTCACGAAGATGACTAGTTAGTAGTCTGTAGCTTGAAGTCTCAAAAGCAATTCATAAATTAATTTAGACATTAATAGCGTTTAAGTTGTTTATTTTTTGTTACTTATTTTATCTTAATTATAGTCGCCTCAAACGACCAACTGATTCGCAGCGAGCATTGGCCGTGTTTCATTCTAAATAAATTCCTTAGATATAATTTCATGTTCATGATACTGCCAAATTTATTAACATTAAAGATGCATTATTTGTATGTATATTAATCTTTCTGATGGAGACAGTTTCATAATATCAGAGAAGTATTAAAAATGCAAATATCCATTTCAAATATCCTCTAACTTTTGCGATAGTGCAGTTCACCTTTATGTTCGTCTTCTAAACTATACAGATATGATGAAAGTTTCATCAGCCAGGTAACATCTACGCTGCACGAGTAATTACTTTTGTATTGTGATTATATTATTCGACTACAAATGTTGCAATCTGCATCTGCTGCAATGGTGGCCTGCGACCTTGAATAAGCAACCTTCATAGACAGCTTCGTGTTGTAACGCCCTCTACAGGCAGCAAAAGTCATCAGAAGCATTAAATACAACAATCACAGTTACCACCAATAAATTCCCACACACGTTCACCATACGCTTGACGCAAATGTATCGTTCAACCCAGCACCAACTCACAGGTGAGATAATATGTGGTGAAAATTTCATAAGCCAGATAACATCTACAGTGTGCAAGTAATTACTAATATATTGTGGTTATGTTACTTGGATACAAATCCTAATGTTGCAAGTTCGGTCTAAGGGCAATCTGCATCTGCTGCAAAAATATAATATCATAAGCATCCTTCTTTATTTTTCAAAATCTTTTCACGAATGAAAGAAAATAAGGTGATTAAATATAGGATAAAATAGTTTGAATCTCAAGGTAATCTATTGTTAAAATTTGGCAAAAAAAAAAAAAAAAATGTCGAAATTTAGCAAAAATTTTGTAATACCAGATTGGTATCATTGAGAAGACAATTCTTATAAAATCTGAAAGGGTGTAAAATTAATTTTTGTGTAACAAATTTTCAGAAACTATCGCAGAAAAACAATGAAATTCAATTTAATAATTCAATAATAAAATTCTATTTAAAATTTAAAAAAAAGACATGATTCAAGATGAACATTTTCGCCTTCAAAGGTATATATATGCTTGATATTTCGCAGCTATAAGGCAAAAAATCTGACCTGTAAAGCATCGACACACTCATTCATCATTATTATTGAAAGAGAAATACAGGTTAGGAAAAAAGCCCGTAAAAGCTTTAAAAACTCATAAAACCCGAAAAAATAACCAAAATAAAAAAAAAAACGGTTTGAAGGTTTAGCATTGATAGATCAAGATTTTTTTTTTTTTTTTTTTTTTTTGAGATAAGAAAAAAATCGAAAAAGCCTACGGAATTTGCTGATACAAACGACTTAGTTGGAACGACTTAGGTGACATAATGTAAATATAAATAAACTTATGCACTTGATCTGGAACCGATTTCCCGTTGCATGCCATGCAAGAGAACAAGGATCCTGATTGAGAAAGATAAAGCTTTGTTGTTGAAACAGTTTTGCATTTATCGGGAATCAGCGACTGTTGTCTGTTTCACATTTTTCTCATATTTCATGTTCATTTCCCTGACTTCCTGTTCCTGTCACATTTTTCTGATCGTCTTCAGAAAAATGTGAAGACTGGAAAAGGGTTTTTAAGCGATATGTTCAGCGATTTGAGGAAACTGGATCGTGTAAGGTTCGAATAACTAAGTTTAAGGCAGACACGCTCGGCGCACGGTGCAGTCGAAATAGAACATTAGCATCAGAATCCTCAACAGGTAGCAGTCCAGACGCTGATAGATGCTTAGCACCATGCGTAACATTCTTCATGTTTTTCTTAATCAATATCTATACAAATTACAGTCTTACTTTGAGCGTTTATTATCAGACACCGTTAAAAGAGAAGCATTTGCTAGCTGAACTCTCTCCGAAATTGATGATCTATGTCTTTAACATATTCTGAACAAATGAAGTACATTTTTTGCTCCATCGTGACGTCAGCACACTTAACTGTCGCTTCTGAGAGACGTCAAATACACGTGTATGTGAGAAACTTCTGTATTTCCACCCCCTCCAAAGTCAAAGTGTAGTGTGGGTTCACAGGTTCATCATAGGACGCCTCTTCTTTGGAACACATAGAAAATGGGGACAGTAAATGCTCAGTGACATCTAACACTTTTGCGCGAAAAGATTCTTCCATGTTTGCGTGAAAATGCTCCATTTCCTATTAATATGTTTTTGCAAGAGGGAGAAACATGTCACATTGTTATTCCTATCAAGGAATTCCTGATAGAGATGTGTGGGAAACAGGGCCTGACTAAGGCAGGGGTATACGGAGCAGTTGCCCCGGGCCCCGCACAAGTGGAGGGCCCACAAATTGAAAAGGAATTTTATTTCACGTTCCCTTCTTCAAGGAATGCCCTTTGTTACTAAAGCAGTGAAGCAGAGGGGGGCCCAAAGTTCTCTCCCCGGGCCCCAACTAGGCTAAGTCGGTCCCTGGTGAGAAAAAGAGAATAATGAGAAAATACTCTTTTTTATGGTCTCCTTGGTCTACAAGTCTGACACCAGCAGACTTTTGGCTGTGGAGAAATTTAAAATCTCGTGTGTATCGTTCTCATCCAACCAAACTATCGGAATTGAAAGATGCAATTCGCCGAGAGATCTTATGTATACAGTCGGACTTGTTGCAGTCAATGTATTATCACCAGTAGTGATGGACATATTTGATACGTATTGCTATAATAAACGATTTGGTAGCGTTATTTTTGTTATTTCGTTCTCCTTATTTTTCACTTTTGTCCGAAACACCACCTATTGACTGTTTTTTAATTATTATTATTATTTAAATATCTTCAAGAACAAATTCCCATGATTTATCAAGGCTAAACCTGCAAGCCTATTATGATTTTATTTAGTTTATAATTTTTTAAAGTTTTAACAGGCTTTCCCCCATCCAGCATTTTTTTTTTGAGACCATCTGTTCTTCTACAAATCAATAGCATTAATTTTGCCGCATCAATCAAATTTGGTGGACTTCATCTTACATCAAATGAAAATACAATTTTAAATCATAGCCCAATAAATATAGAAGAGTTTTTGTTGGTTAACTCTCCTTACAC
Organism: Argiope argentata; assembly: GCA_026289955.1. Taxonomy (NCBI): domain Eukaryota; kingdom Metazoa; phylum Arthropoda; class Arachnida; order Araneae; family Araneidae; genus Argiope; species Argiope argentata. Next base: position 112,370 of record JAOUZG010039505.1, read on the forward strand.
AATAAAAAAATTAATGGCGAATAAAATTGGCGAAATCAGAGTAGTTTTTTAGTCTTATCAAAGTTTTATTTTACAATATATTTTAAAATAAGACTGTATCAAAGTTTTATTTTAAGATTTCTTTTAAAATAAGGCTGTACAAAGTTTTATTTTACGATATCTTTAAAAATAAGGCTGTATCAAAGTTTTATTTTATGATATCTTTTAAAATAAATACTGATGATATATTTAAGGGTCATGGTTTTTAATAGGATTTTTAAAAATGACAAAATCAATTCTGTAAATTAAGCTTGATATTAAAGTTAAGTTTTTATTTATTTATTTTTTTCATACGGCATGTACAGTGAAGTAGTGTTGTTGATATATAAATAAAAACGGGTTAGCAGGCCAACATTATCAATATATCTAGAAATCATAAATTTTTATATGAAATTAAAAAAAAAATCCGCTCCAACCAAATGGCTGACCTTCGGAGTCTGCTCATTTGGTTTTCTTAATTATTTTAAAAGCATCTATTTAAAAGGTCATTTTATGGAATTCAATGAATCATCGAATAAAATTTTGTCCAGTTAAGATTATTCTAGCTAGATCAATGCCATTGATGCCACTCTAAAATTATTTTATACTTGACCTCGTAATTTTAAATTACTAAAAATCATATTCACACGAATGAATCATTAAAAAGTCTAGTTTTACGTCAAAAAATGTTGCTGCTTATATTTTTTATTGACTGCAAATACTATGAAAGGCTTTCGTCGCTTCAATCAAGGTTCTCTACTTTATGAGAGGAGATAGGAATAAGATCTTTTTTCAAGATCATGCGAGAACGTTTTTAGAGTAGTAAGTCCCGTCCGTTTTACCTAAAACTGCTGACAGTTATTGAGAAACAGCTTCTAACATCAAAGTATTAACAATTCTAACCAGTGGGAGTGGTCAAATCACCAAAACTTCTTGCATAAACCCGAATAAAGACATTACTCAAAGAACGTCTTGCATGGCATAGATATATAATATTAACGAAATATTAAGCTTCGGCAAGTAGCATTTTTAATGTGTCTATTATGTGATCGTTCGCAAGTATTTTGGTGACCAGTCCTTGGCATGAGATTAAAAATATCCGAATATCGAATTTGCGTTTTAGATGCGTTCTTTTCAACGAATTAGAATAAAAATTTGTCACACAACTAATCTTCTAGTTGCAGAAATTCCATACCAAATTTGATAAATTTAAGTCAATGCGTTTTTCAGTTATTGCCTTTACATATCTCTGAAAGTAAAGAACGTCTGTCGGTCAACTACTGCTTGGAGTTTACTGAAAATTTGATGAGTGCTTACATTATTGATGTGAAACTTGTGCACTGAATTTTATCTATCTATTCTTCGTTTTGTAATTACCGTCTTAACTTATATTCTAACAAGCGGACAGACTTCCTCTGAACGGATTTTAATCAAAATTTGATTAAAATTTGACCTAAAGGCCATGTGCCAAATTCCATTCATGTAACTCAAAGAGTTTTTTGAATAAATTTTGTGTTCTGAATGCAGAAGCGGCGGCAGGAATTTGCCGACAGGGAGGCAATACAAATCCGACAGGGGGGCAAGCACTATATTTCTCAATTGGCTTCAAAACAACTCAAAATAGTTAATTTTACATTTAATTAAAGAAAATCGAGTATAATTAAGTTGTTCATTATACATTCGTAAAAAAAAAGGTTGTTATGCGATATGATGCGATATCTCATTCACTTGTCGGATATATTGCCATAATAAGTGCAAATTATAAATTAAATGGACGACTATTTAATTAAATATCGGAAATCTGCAGACTTCTTCGACACTCGTCGCATTGATTTTATAGTCGATTGATCAAAAATTGTCAATAAATTAGCTTATCACCTTCGTCGGTTATATTATCAAAAGTAGTATAGATTCTAAGCTGAATGAACGACATTTGAACTAGATGTCTGAAAATCTGCTTAACATATGTCTTCGACATCCATTATCTTCAATTTTTAGGTCTATAAAAAATTGTCTACGAAAATACGACATAAAATTTCTAAGCCACCCTATCGAATATTTTTCCAAAAATAGTCTAAACAATTTAACCATTACTTGGTTATTTCGACTGCTTACAATATATTAATTTCGAGGAGGTTTTTAAATAATCATATTCGATAATGCGCAGCTCTCTACAACCATCCTGAAATGAACATTTTTGTTGATGAAACTCTAAATACCTCGCCGACGGGGGGGGGAGGCAAGATACTACTGACAGGGAGGCAATTGCCCCCCTAGCCCCCCTGATATCTCCGCCTCTGTCTGAATGTTATATATCTACCTCTCTTCGTTTTGTAGTAACTTTCTCGACTTGGACAGGCACACTTTCTCTGAATCGATTTGAATCAAAATTTGATAGAAATTTGATCTAAAGGACCTACACCACATTCCATTAATATAACTCAAATAATTTTTGAGTTATATTTGTCACAGATGCACAAACAGAGATATTTTCGAAAAATGTGTTTTTCGAACTCAGGGGAGTCTAAAACAAGAAAAATCGCGAGGTAGAATGTTTTGACGTTCAAAATACTTTCCTTACTTCGCATACAAGAAAGCAATAATTTTTAATAAAGTGAGACCTGTGTTCTCAATGCAACAACTAAATATCAAGTTTTGTTGATAAGTATAGCAAAGCATTACGAAAATTCTACACCAATGGAAAGATTGATGATTATTTTTCATACATAAAAACTAATCAGTTTATCTTGCATAACAAACTTTTCTGTACGTATCCTGTATGTATTAACGAAGTTTTTTGGGTACGCTAACAAGATCAAATTTTGGAATTTGAACTTGAAAGAATTACGAGATTGGGATTAATAGCATCAAATGCTGTTATCACCTGTTTCCAAATAAGATCAAATTATTTATTCTACATTATTCATTTTCATCACATTCATTTTACTTTTCTTCCAATCAAGATATATATTTAATTCTTATCAACAAAATATTTATTTTAATTAATTTCTAAATAAATTGTGCAAATATTTAGAAGAATTGGTATATTCTTCCAGTAGAAAAAATACTTTAACCCCTTAACCGGTTTATTTTTCTTAATATCTAATTGGATGACACCTTCTATTTTGGGAATATTTTCTTATTTTGATTCAAATGGAAATCCATCGAATACCTGACTTACCTATGTATTCGAAGTCATTTTACTATTGAATTATAATTGTTATGAATGGTTCATTTTTTGTGTACAACTATCAAAATTAGATAAATAGATGCACGTACGGTGTACGGACGTACGGACACACCGGTTAAGGGATTAAATGATGTAAAGGATAAAATTTTATGTTATTTAATTAATAAATGCACTGCTGAAAAAATTTGAAATAAAGTTTTATATAGTTATATTAATCATGTTTAGTAAAATATCTTTGAGATATTTAAATTTTATGCATAAAAAAAGGTTTCACTCTTCTAAATTAAAAATGATTATCGTATAGCATTTTGACTTTCATTATTTTAAGCCAATCAGTGGCCATCTTAACTCTAGTGGTACTGGATTAACCAAAAATGGGTCTGTTGATTAGAAGATTTTCTTCAGGAATTAAATTATATAAAATGGAGATATTCAATGCTCCGTGACTTGGTTTATTAAGTCAAAAAATATAAGATAAAATTATTTTCTTTTTAAAGCATTTTTTAGGTTAGAGATATAGTTTCAAAATTAATTGTAGAACAAAAATTAGTGTGCATGACTTTTATATTTATTAAACATCTTGTATGATATGAGAGTCATCCAGATAATAAAGGCCGTCTAGTTATACAAAATGAAAAACACATTTATTTGAGAAAAAAAGCTTCGTATTTGGTCTGCTCTTCGAAATTCCTGTGTTATGTTCATCTTCAACCAGCTCATTAAACCAGGTGATCGCAACATTTTTCCAATTCTTCATCTTTTCCAAGATGTTTACTATTCAGAAACTCATTTCATTTATTACTCCAATTTAGGGTAAAGAGGTGCAAACCATGAGGATAGATGAGCAAGAATTTCCCATCCGAAATTATTCAATAATGTTTTGAGTTGCGGTGCATCAAAGGCGAACATTATCGTGAATAAGAATAATTCCTTCAGACAGCATTCCTCGCCTTTTGTTTTAAATGACGCCATAATTTTCTTAGAACCTAAAAGTAACATGTTTCATAGATCACAGTGCCTTTTGGTATGAAACCCACCAGGTCTGGTTTGAATACAAAGACTACCTAGCTTAATAAACTGGTTGAAGAATATATACTGTAATTCTGAAACTTGCTACCAGATATAGCAAATTTTTAGCCTTTTTAAGTTTGTTCAGAGAGTATACACGTCATTCAAAGTTTATTTAGGCATGTTCAATGTGTAATTTTCTATCAATTTTTTAAAATTCTTCTTTAATTTTTTATGATTTTTTTTATCTCTATTTGTATTATTTATATACCTCTGTTTGTATCTCGTTCGACGTGCATATGTGTCATTTCTTAACTTTAAAAGGGAAAACTTGAGGGGCCTTAAAAATGAGTTATGCAGTTTAATGTTGTGTGTATTTGTTGTGACTAATGGCACTTGCCTTTTGGACACGCCTCCGCTAATGCGACCAGTAGATTTTAAGGTTAAAAAATGCGTCTCTTTCTTACAAGTAGAGCCATCTAGTTTATCAGGGCCAATAGTACGACTTAGCTACACACTCTTCACAACCCTTTTTAGGGGGCGGACTTCATTCATGTGTTTTTCATTCATTTACCCCGGATCGTAATTTAGACCTGGAACGGAGAATGATCACCTCTGACCCAGTACCCCCAGTGATATTACACTCGATATGGAGGACTTTGCGACCACGTACAGATTTAACGAGCGCCAATCGCCCTACACTCGAGGGATGTTTTGGCCGGTGAGCTTTGAACCCATAACCTAAGGATTACGATTTCAACGCTCTACCAACCAGGCTATCCTGGCCAGTTTGATGTTAAATATGGCGAGTGATTATATAGAGAAACGAAGGAGAAATCACGTATATAGCAGAATTTTTTTCTATAAATATTGGGTTTTTTTATTTTATATAACAAAATTGTCTTTAGTTTTCTGATGATCCTCATATTTAATCTGATTATGGCATCGATATCTTGCCATATTTAATAGAAGCATTTTTTTATATTGATGTCTTATGTAATATATCAAAAAATTAATAAAACCTCTTATATTTTTGTCGAAATCGCTCTAATAACATTCAACATAATCAATTCCTTGATTTTGAGTTTATCATTTAACTTAGTTACTCTTAGTGGATCATTTTTGAGTCGATTGATCATGATTGAATATTCCTGATTTAATCTGGAAACTTCAAAAATATAGAGAATATTTAATTTCTTAAATTATAACGCTGTTATTAATAAGCAGTAAGAAAAATTCGAAAAATACCAGGATTTATTGCGAGTCCGTAGGGAGATATTTACCATCTTTACCTTCCCTTATAACTGTTCCCTTATACCTCAATATAGTTTACAAAACTGAACATTTCTTAACTTTTTTTAATTTGAACTCTATATGAGCAGCTGTTAACATATTCGCTACGAAGATTGATGCCTGGGGTTCGGACCACAATGTAATAATATGCTAATTTATTTGCTCTCTCTTAGTTGTAGTAAAGAAGAAAATATCGAATTAGATAGTATGCATAAATAACAAGCGATTCACGTGCTGTGAAACTGGTTAAAACAAGGTGATACGAACCCAACATAGGTTTGTTCTATTCACATTTTACAATGAAATGAAAAAAATTGCTTTTATGCGATGGTAAGTGATATGACAATCAATGTGCTGAGTAGCAAAAATTGGGACAAACTGAAGAAAAGAGTTGATGACGGTATTTCACTATTAAAAGAAAATTTAATGTAGAAATTTTAAAATTAAATAAAGCAAAAATAAAATAAATAAACATTTTTTCTGCATAATCTAAATATTTTAATGAAAAACTTGTCAAAAGCATTTGATTTATGAATTAGTCAATCAAATACTAAAAAAAGTAAATCATGCTGATTTATAAGCTAATTTGAAAGCCTAAAAAACAATTTTGAAATCTAAGTTCTAAATAAGTTCGAATACGCAGGCTTTGTCACTAAAAAAGAAGCAAAAAATTATATTGCACTGAAAAATAAAGCAGGAAAAGTTAACTTAAAGTTTCGACTAGGCAGCTGCCTACTTTGCCTATTTAATAACTGGGATATCATAAATATGCACATCGGAATCCCCCCTTTTATCTTTAACATTTTCTCTGAAGTCAATTTTTTTAAAACTAGGTGGCAGTTATTTCCATTTATTTGCAACAACAAAAACAACAAAAAATAACAGTAATCCTCCGATTCAAGCACACATGAGATAACTTTTTGAAAAAAATTTACCTTTTGAGCAAAAGCAGATTGGATTCTTTGAATTCGTTTCATTAGCAATTATTTCAACCTTTTAGCTTTTCCATGCAATTGATTTAGAAAACGAGGATTTTAGATGGGAATTCAAACTGGAAAAATATGGATGGATCATTCTAATTCTAGGTTAATATTTATCTAGAATAATGAATTACTTGAAACAGTCTATAAAAATGAACTAGTTTTTTGGTTAACTTAAACACCGAAGAGAAAGGGGAAAAAATCGTTTGATGTTTTAAATACATCTTAACGCAGAAAAAATACCTTTCCTCAAAAAAAAGGTAGAATTTAGCACTAAAACTTTGAAACTCACCGTAAACAAACCAAGAAACCGGAAATCAAACAATATTCCGGAAGTTGAGTTTGTCTATTTTACCCAAGATTCCTTTAATTTGATTTTCATTATTATTTACAAACTTGACAGAATTCTTTTTATAACACAATATTTCAGATTAGATTATTTTTTATAGAAAATTATGAATTTTATCTCTTATTCCATGTTACGAATAACATCTATAATTTTTTTTAAATTTTTTTTTATCTGGCGAACACTTTTGGGCAAAACTAATCTGTTCTATTTGTTTGATAGCAGAATGAAAGATTTCTTTCCTGCTGATATTTGGAACACCCGCATATGTACTAAATCTCACCAGCGGAACCGCTTTTAACTGTTAACTGAGTGAAACTCCAATTTGTTTATTGTGCGTATGATCTCTTGTTTATTGATAAAAATTTTTTTTGCCCTTTACATCAGGAAACCGGGTTTAACAACCATTGTAGTTATAGATCCCTATATCTGTTGATATTTTATAGTCTGTTGATATTTTATAATGGAAACACCAACACCCAAGAAAAAGAATTAATTTATATCAACAGCCATTTTCTATTTAAATTCTTAGATTATTAATAAATATTACATTTCTACTTTTTGCTTAAAAATTCATATTTTATTGTAAGATTTTTAAGTGAAAATATCTTGTGTAATTTTACTGCTAATTTTTTTTTCGCATATTTCATTTCATTCATCCTACTCAGCAAAATTTTCTAAAGTCTCATCAGGATCTACTAAAATGTATAGTTTGAACTATTAGAGATAATTAAATAATTATTCACTTGTACTATTTTTAATTATTATGCTACACTTAATTGTAATTATTAAAAATGCAATTTAATTATTTTAGGGGTAAATTCTGGCTGTCCACTGAATTTACAAAATATTGTTTTCACATAAATCTATAACAGCATGAAATTAAGATTTTTGTCATTACAAATATGAATTCAAGAATCAATGAATCAGAGTAAGAAGTTTATTTACACAATACTATACATACAATTACACAATATTATATAATTATCATTTACTGCACACTAATTATATTACCAATAATAATAAAAGTTGATATTATTGTTGAATTGTTATGATTTATTACAGTGTTAATTAGAAAATTCATTACTTATCGTTTTTTAATTATTATTAATTTTTTTCTTTAAATTGACAATTTTATAATTTTGTTTTGATAAAATGCTCATTTAAGGTTTTTAAAATTTTATTTGCTCATCTTATTAAACAGGACTTTCCAATGATGCTTAGAAGATTAACACTTTTGAATTGTTTCCAACTTAAATCTTGCACTAGATTGATGAGTTTTAAGGTATTATTTTCTATACTTGATGATACACTTGTTTTATTTTTTAAAATAATTATAATTACTATTTTTTGAATACAAAACTTAACTGTCTTTCATTTCTAAAAGTTATTTTCCAAGTTATATCTGATATGGTCAGATGCTAATAATTCTGATTTATAAATAAAATTTACAATTTACAATTCCTTTTTCTCTGCTTATGATCATTAGTTTCATTCTATTTTCTTAGATATTTTTTTTTAAAATTTAGGATTAATTAATTTTATATTTATTCATTCCAAATAATGAGAAACAACGGCTTTAGATACACTGCTGTTCAAAAGGAGATTAGTCTTATAAGTGGGTAATATGTTATAGATAGTAGTAAAAATATTTTTCTTTAATGCGATAGACATAAAGTCAGCCAACCTTACATATCCCTATCTCTTCACAACAAATTTCCTAATCCACATATTAGAAACTAAAATTATGAAAACTTAGTTCTGATCTTCAAATTTATCTCCTATGTTTTTAAGTCCTTCCCAAAGCAATTTAAACAGTGACAGAATAATAAAGAACAATAGTTTTTTATAACAAAAATAAATGCTTAATTATTAAAGAAAATACAACATAGAAAAATTGTTTATTTAGTCATTTGGTATATTTCTGTTGAGAATAATCCTGAATCCATCATGTTAATGTTTCTAAAGTGAACTCTATAGATAATGCATTTTACAAAAATTACCTAAGTTATGATTTTAATAATTTATAATATTTATGAAATAGATTTGATTTATTTGTGGCCTTTTTGAGCCCAGTGGCATAGGCAGCTGTCTTTTCAGAAATTTGCTAAACCTCACTCAGTATATATTTCTACTTGTCGCTGTGTGAATTTTATGTCTGTATTTAAAATAACTGTGAAAACCAAAAAATTAGGCCACCAGCCCCAACCTTTGGTCCAATTTTGCCAATTTTTGTTTCATGTAATAGCTTATGTTCACCTAAATATGTCATTAATGGTTGACTGATCTCCAGCAGTCTACAGATTCAATTAAAATCTTTAAAAATTGTTTTAACTGTGCATTCTGTAGGGTAATATACTGCTCGAGAACCTTTTTCTAACCACAATATCAGTTTTTATTTTATATTAAAATTGATGGTCCTTAGATGTATCATTAATGATTTCACCTCCAGTCATCTCTCCATTTTTGAGAGATGTTTTAAAATAACTTTGTGACAACCCCTAGACTTAACAGTTAAAGTGATTTCATCAATATATTTTAATAATAATAATAATAAACTAAAGAACCAATCCCCAACTACAATCACTGAACTAACTTCATCAAATGGTATATTATATGTAAGCTCATGTTCTATAGATGTGTAATCATTGAACTCCTGTCCACCAACCTCATTTTTTTCCAAGACCACACTTGTTATTATTTTTTTAAATCTCAAAAACACTTTCACTGCCCATTTTTTATAGGAATAAAGTTAAACCAGAATTCCTGATCTTAACAATATTTATTTCATATGAAAGCTTAGGAGCTGAAATATATTATCAATTTTCAACTGCATCCCTCTTCTTTCCAGTATTAAAATACATTGCAAAATAGAACTCTAAACACAGTTCTCAGCTGCAATAACTGGATTAAACTTGCAAAATAATTTTGCTACTTTACATGCATAGCTAAACAGTCTGAATTATCTGTGTTACTGTGAAAGTATAATTAAAATTTTCTATTGTTGTTGCAATAAATTTAATTAATTAAAGTTGATAGACATGATTAAATCTGCCTTCTGCTTTTACCCCCCCCCCTTGAATTGCTAAGCATTTCTTTCATATTTATTTTTCTTTCTAAAGATAATGAACTGAATCCAATATAATTATTAGGGGTGGGGGTAATAATTTTTTTTTTGAATTTAATTGGTCTGCCTTAGTTCAAATTAGTATGGAAAACAATTTATAAACCTTGAAAAAAATGTCCTCCTCTCCACTGAATTTCATAATTATCTAAAACATTAATTTAAACAATCAAATGAAATAAAGAAAACAAATTATAAAAGTGAAAAATAAATAAATAAAAGTTTTGAGACATACAAAATCAATCCTAAACACAGCTCATTTAGATTCATTGATAAAGAATTTAAAGTGTGACACTTTGGTATAATAATTATTATCAAAAGTGACAACAAATTTATAAATTAATTAAAATTCTAAATTGAATTTTTTAAGTCATCACCTTAATTAATGTAGAATAAAATATGCTGGCTTAGAAAAAAAATATATAATAAAGTATTATTAATGCACATTCATGAGGAAAATGAAACTAAAAAAGTAATAAAAGTATAATGATAAAGGATAGTTAAATTTTCTGATAAATCATATACTTGCTGTTATTTTAATAATCAGATAATTTATATTTATAAAATTCTTTAAAACATTTAATTCTAGCCTTTTTTAATAACTAGTGAGCTAAAATAAGTAATAATGTTCCAATATATCAAAAGTTATATATTGGAACATTATTACTTATTTTGGAACAATACAACTTGCCCTAGAAAATTAAATTATATAAAGATTTGAATTGAAATTTAGATGGTGGGCAGATTTTCTTAAAGTAAGGAAAAGAAAAGCTATATTTTTTCTTCTACATAAAACTTTTTAAAGTAATACTATTTAAATAAAAAAAAAATAAGTGTTATATGAAGTATTTCTTTACAAAGGAATCTAATTTATATTTGTTTTTAAAAGCCTCGAAATTTAAAAAATGACTCTGCATTAATAGATTCTTCAAACTTTTTAATCATGAAATATTGACAATGTACTGCACTTAATGATGACTTTTGTATTCAATTATAGTAAGCCCACCTTAATTTTTTGCTTAAGGTATGCAATGCCAGTCATTTTACAACTTTTTAAATGTATAAGAATTATACCATCGAAATCATAAAAATTATACCAATTTTTTTAAAAAAAGAACATTAAGAGAGTAATTTAAAACAAATTTATAATTATTATTTGAAACAAGATATGTACCATGAATATCAACTAATTGACCTAATCGAATCGTATCAGAAGTACAGATAAGATAGGTCAGAGTTTTATAAATGCTAAATTTTCTATCCCACTCGTATCATTATTAAAACCTTTTTTTTTTTTAAATGTTCAAGCATATTTTTATTTCTATTTTCTGACCTCTTTTATGAATTATTACTTTATAAATGCTTATCAAGTGTTGTAACCAACATTAAAACAAAACATTGCAAAAAAATTAAGATAAAAAATATTATATATATATTAGGATAAATTCTTTAATGCCCAGCTTTTAATAACAGATACATAAAATCATATATAAAGCACGATATGGTTACATGCATTAAAAGAACAATCATGTAAAATACACTTAATTATCACAAAGATTATTCTTTTATTATGAAATATTGCTTATTTTAACTAGTCTAGATTCTATTGCATACATTTTAATAAATAATTTTGCAATATTATCTTTTGTGAGTTATTTAAGACATAAACATTTTATTTGAAAAATATTTTTTAAGTTGTATTCATTAAACTTAATCTGTATACATAAGTTTATATGATATTATGGGTTAATAAATTTAATTTAAATTTTAATTTAATGAAAATAGATATATTTATCCCATAGAATTTTTTTAAATTTAGAGATCTGAAAATGGTGTGATTTATTATCATTACTACACAGTAAAATTATTTAGAATTTGTACATACTGATTATTTATGTATTTTTAATTTTTTCTTCTTTGAGAAGCCTTTTATAAAAGTTAAGTGTATGCCAATAAAGTATTAAGTTTCGAAACCTGAAAGGGTACCTAATCACTTTTATGTGATTATTTTTTAAAAAAAGTTTTTAATGGAGAAGCTTATATGATAAGTTCAGTTACAGGCTAAATAGGTTAAAAAAAGATTTAACTACTCATAAGCTTCTTTCTGATCTAAAGAAAGAAAAAAATAATAAATATGAGTATGAAGTTTTTATTATGCATTTTAAATGTTTCTTCTAATTTAAGAATTGAATTAACATTATCGTAATCTGCTAGCATCTTTATGTAATAGCATATTTATAAATGTAACCTTTTTTTTTTATTTGTAGAAAATAAATTGTGATATTTTTAATTTTCTTTGTCAAATAATATTCAAGATGTTCTAATGAATAAATTACAAATTGCTCTTAAAATCATGTAACAAACTTAAGAAGGCTTTGTGAAATATACTCAAAGAAGTTACAGTACAAAATAAGTGAAAATGCAAAGGGTACTAGTGGAGACTTGTTATTAGTGAATTTCAGTTTTATAATAATAATCAGAAAACTCTGTCAATGACTTGTCTTAGTGTATAATGATTCTTTGAACTGGGGGAATGTTTGAACCATAGTAAAATATTTGCTTTTCAATAATTTATCTTCGGATTAATTGCTTCCGCATTTTTCCTTATCTCTACTTAGTTATACTATTTTAGTTACTGCAAGTACTGTTTCACAGTGATTTATGATTCTTTTAATTGTGTAGGTTATATTCGAACAACAATAAATAAGTGTTGCAATTTGAAATACTCAAAATTTTATCTCTGTAATTGCAACTATAGAAATCAAGCTGTAATTTTTGCATCTTTCTTGAGTAAATTTCTTAAAATAGCTGCACTTAATTTCTCTCTCTCTCTCTGTTCACCTGAACAGTATAATAGCTAGGGGCATATGTATCAACAAAGTGATTTTAATAAACAGCCTGTAATTGATTGACAAAAAAACTATTTGTTGGAATTACCCTCTACATTTGGAGATCTGTGTTCTATGTAATTATGACATTCTTACCGTTAATCTTACATTCTCTTAATGCTAATTTAATTATTTGGAAAATTGTACACATATTATTTTTTGAATATCCCAATGAACTATTTTCATCAATACAAGTGTTTAATTACATTTTAATTTGCCTAAAATTATAGTTGAATGTGTCTTTGTAAAGATAATTGAAAATTAGTGATTTAAAGCCTTTGCATTATGTATCTTATTTTGCTCATTTTTTTAAAAAAAACAAATTATTTAGTGATAGTATGCTTTTTATCCTATTACATCTTTTTTAATTGTCTTCTTAGGCACTCAATTATGAAATTAGATATGATGATGAAAATATACAAAAAGCAGAGAAAAATTCTAAACTTATTGTTAAAGTGTTAAATGATCTGTCACAACTTGTAAAAGCTGGAGGTGGTCCTAAAGGAATTCACAGACATGTAGTAAAAAACAAGAAGATTTTAGTTCGTGATCGGTTGAAATTGCTGTTCGATCCTGATTCTCCTTTCCTTGAAATTGGGTTTCTGGCTGGATTGTTTATGGATTATGGTAATATTCCTTGTGCCAGTTCTGTTGTTGGTATGCATTTTTCTTTTTTATTTCCATATCTCTTTGTAAATGTTTTCATTTCAGAATTTTATGTAGAAAAGACTTGTCTGATTTCTTTACTTATTAACATACATTTGGTTGATGCAGTTCGTGAGGTTAAAGAGAGAAACATGAAAAATTTTATAGAAATTTAATTTAAAAGTTTCATAGTCATAACAGGAGAGGCATTCTAATTAAAAAACTTCTGACAGTAAGAAAATAAATTAAATGAGCTTCATTGTACCTAAAAGTGTGACATAAATATGCAGTAAAATATAAAATCATTAGTTACAATATAAAAGTATTCTAGGCAGTTTTCTTGACGACTTATTAAAATACTGATTTAAAAAAAAATATGTTTATGAACACTAAGTTTAGAATTAGATTTAAGTAAAATGTAGACCTATTGAGCTTCAAGTATATATTGTCACGAAGTAAAAAAATATTAATTTCATTAGCTTTTTTAGGAACTCGCAACATGCAGTCAAGAAACAAACTGAGCTAACTGCTCGTGTACTTCCGTATTTATGTATTTATACTTTTACAGAAGAATCAGGAAACATAAAGAAGTTTCTAGAAACTTCTGGAACATTAACAAATAAATAGCGATGCATTTTAAAGAGAGTCAAACCATTAGTGCTATACCGCCTGCCAGAGCTTTGAACCTGCGACCTTGCGCGACGCGCAAGGTCTTACTTTATCTCTCGGCCACAGTATCTGTGTGATAGCTCTTTCTTTTAGCAACAATACTCCCCTCTTAAAAGAACAACTATTCGCTGAAAAAAAAGCAATCTCGGTTAAGAGCTTTCATTTTTGCCAGCGTATAAGTTTTCTTCTGCATCAATGGCATCTTTTTGTTTTTGTTCATCTTCATTTAGAGTTTGCTCGTCTGACTCACTATAGGGCTTCATTCACTACATCTTTTTGCTTTCTTCTTCTAGAGGAGGTATCAAAGTCCTGAACCTCATAAGTCACATCTGATAACCGGCGAAGCACTTGATATGGACCAAAATACTTCCTCAAAAGTTTTTCGGAGTGATCGACTTTTCGCACAGGGGTATAAACTCACTCGAGATCTCCAAGGTTATATAATACCATTCGATGTTTAGAGTCAGAACGTCGGAGTTCTTTGTCTTGTGATTCCAGGGTCCGCAGTCTAGCCAATTGTCTTGATTCATCGGCTCTACTTCAACTTCAACTTCAACTTCAATAACAGGTTTGTCGGAGCACCCGACCTTTAGAGAAAAGGTCAATCTCCTTAATGATGTGGCTGTTAAAGGCTATTGCTTTTGATATACTACCATGGCTTGAGGATTTAACAGAGCGAATTTCAATTAGTTTCTGTAATTGTTGGTGAAGCTACGTTCCTGATTTGTTAAGAGTTTGTGAATTTGGTGAATAAGGCTTCCTATTGGCTATTAGTTGGGAAAATCATCTTGAAATATAACTGTCATCCACGCCATCAGGACAAAATGGTAGCATTGTGTCTAGCGTTGTCTCCGCTTCTTGTCCAATAAATAGAAAGGTGTGAAGCCAGTTGTTTCTTGCTTGACAGTATTATACGCAAACGTTACAAACGGTAAGATTTCGTCCCAATTTTTATGTTCTGTATCAACATACATTGATAACTTATCAGCTAAAGTTTTATTAAAACGTTCCATCAACCCGTTTGCCTGTGGATGATAGGCTGTCATCTTGCGATGGTTGATGTTACACAATTCGACGAGGGATGAAACTAGTTTCGATTGGAAGACATTCCCACGATGAGTGCTAATTTCTCGAGAGGCTCAATGTCCTAATAGAACTTCTTCAAACAAAAACTTAGCCACTTGAGAGGCTTCAGCTATTGGCAACGATTTTGTCACTGCAAAACGCGTCAGATAATCTGTAAACACGACGACCCATTTGTTTTCACTGGTATATTTTGGAAATCGTCCAAGCAGATCGATTCCAATACGATGAAAGGGCGCCATAGTTGGTGAGATAGAAACCAAGCGACCTTGCGGTCGTTGAGGAATAGATTTTCTTCGTTGACAATCACGGCAATAGGTTACGTATCAAACAATGTTACGGTACATCTCCAGTCAGCTTTCGGATTCTGTCATACGTCTTTGCGAAACTAAGAAGTCCGGCTGTAGGAGCGTCATGGAAATGTCTCAAAATGTCCATACGTAGGTGTTTGTGTATAATTGGTAGCCATTTTTTCCTTGCACGATCAAAATTCTTTTTGTATAAAATTCCTCTAATTATTTCAAACTCTTTCTTGACAGTAGATGGGGTGTTTAAGAAAGGATTATTTTCGTGAGATCTGGATCTTTTTCCTGTGCGATAGCTAAGTTCATTTCAGTAGCTGCAACAATGAATTCCTCTGACATAAAAACTTCTTCTTCAACTGGATTTCTAGAGAGTGTCAGCGTCCTTATGTTTCCTGCCGGTTTTGTACGTTATAGAAAAGTCAGATTCTTGAAGTCGAAATGCCCACCTGGCGAGTCGTCCGGAAGGATCCTTGAGACTCATGAGCCAGCAGAGTGAATGAGGATTTGTAACAACAGTGAAGTGTCTCCGAAAAAGATATGGACGAAATTTGTTGATAACCCATACTACGGCAAGACACTCTCTTTCAGTGGTAGAGTAATTTGTTCTGCTTTCATCAAGGTTCTGTACACATTTGCTATGACTTTTTCGATTTCATCTTTTATCTGAACCAAAATTGCTCCCACACCGTATCCGCTAGCATCCATATGAATTTCCGTAGAAGCCTTTTCACCATACATTCCTAACTGGATCAGAAGCAAGTGTTCACTTCAGATCGTTAAACGCTTCCATTCCGTGGGAACTCCACTTAAATTTCGCGCTGTCTTTTAACAGAAGTTGCAATGGTTCAGCCTGATATCAAAATCCTTTAATAAATGGTCGAAAGTATGAGCAGAGATCCAGAAAGCTCCTTACGTCATGCTCGTTTTTCGGAACTGAAAAATCTTTCACGGCTCTCTCATTTTCGGGATCCGGTCGGACTCCTTCGCTGGATACAAGATGGCCTAGTACTTTAATTACTCGAGCACCGAATAGACACTTTTGATTGAGTATCAGAGCTGCTTCTTGAACGCACTTCAAAACAGTCGTTAATTGAGTAAGGTGGTCTTCAAATGTTTCTGAGAACACAATGATATCGTCGAGATAACAAAGACGTATGGTTCACTTTCGATGGCGTAGAAGAGTATCCATCATTCTCTCAAATGTCGCAGGCGCATTGCACAGCCCAAACGACGTGACTTTAAATACATATAAACCTTTTGGAATAACGAAAGCCGTCTTTTCTCTATCTGCTTCGTCTACTTCGATCTGCCACTAACCAGAGTATAAGTTTATAGAAGAAAAGGACTTTGCACCTTTTAAACAATCAAGTTTATCATCAGTCCAAGGTAGAGAATAAACACCTTTCTTAGTGATCTGTTTGATCGACAATAACCTACATAAAAACGCCATTTGCCATCCTTTTCTTCACTAGAAACACCGAAGCTGACCATGGACTTTCAGATGATCGTATTATACCTTTCTAAAGCATTTTCCTCACTTCTTGAATGATGCGTCTTTGAATTGGTGATAATCGGTAAGCTCTTTGACTAATAGGGGCGTGATCACCAGTATCAATTCGGTGTTTAGCTTTCGCTTGTGTAGTTTTTGATTGGTCCTTTTTGATAAATACTCCAGAAAACTCTTTCAGAAGCTCCACACGTTCGTCTTTTTGTTTATTGTTTAACCCAGGTGCTACCATAAGCGAGTAGTCGATAAGAGGCTCCGATGTCTTTTTCAAGGAAATGCGACTATCTTCTTCATCCGTTATTGAAAATAAATAATTTTCGTCTAGACACTCAGCATGACCGACGCATATTCCTTTAGGAATAATCTGTTTTTTTTTCAAGGTGTGTATTGGCGACCCAAATTTCTCCTCTAGTATTATGATAAGGAATGATTGTGGTAGGTACGACAATATTCTTTGTGAAAAGTAAATTTCTATTGCCTTCTACAAGTATGTTGAAGTCCTTATTAGTATGTGCTCCCGTTACTGATACTCTAGATAAAGACCGTAAAGCCAACGTGCAGTCTTTTGTGGCATAAAAATTCCAAGTGTCGGGTACTGAAAGTTCTTGACAGACGTCTTCAAAAAATAGCTCACTCCTACCACAGGCTATGACTGCTTAAGAGGCTTCTAGAAAGTTCCATCCAAGTATAACGTCATGGCTGCAATGCTGTAAAACTACAAATTCGAACGACAATTTTCAGTTGTTTATGGAAATTCGTAGGATGCATCTTCCCATTGGCCTTACAAAACTTCCATTGGCGACTTTAACAATGACATGGAAGTTCTCTGATGACATTTTTGTCATCAGAGAATATAACTTTCTTTAAGCGTTGGCGAATCTTATTTGAAATGACTGAAAAAGACGCTCCAGAATCCACAAGAGCACGTATCGACTCGTATCTGTCATTACGTCGTGGTGGTTTCCAGATATTTTGGCGGTAGTTGGAGGATTTTAATCGTATGCGATTTCACTTACCAGGAAGGTGGCCTCGCTCAGTTTTCCTCTGTTCTACGACTAGGAGATTGATTGAATCGACGATAGAGCGACGTGTTGAAGATCGACCTCGAGATGGACTGGACGAGAATTGACGTTTGTAACCTTTTTTCCTTTTGTGAAATTCTGAGGAATTCTGTCGGCGGGCTCCACAGTCATTGAATTCTGTGAGGTTCTGTCCTGCAGTAACGAACGGCATGTCCTGGATGTCCACAATGAAAGCGGATTGGTCTGTTGTCAGTCGTTCTCCACAAATCAAGTTTTCTAGGTTGTGTCGATGGAACGGACCGAGGAACTGTATGTTCGGCGCTGCCTGGTGAGTTGGCGGCGTTCTGTTGGTCTTGCAGAAACAGGGGCCAAAACTTTTTCAACTTCCTCTTGTACTATCTCTTTCATTGACTGTGGATGTACATCTGATGGTTCCTCTGTTGGTCTAATTATCTGCTGGATTTCTTCTTGTAAATTCCTGCGTATTAGAAATACTAGGTCAGGTTCTTCACTCAAAGCGGCCATTGGTACCACATTTCTTCTTCTTACCCTCTTTTGCTTCATGTCCTCAATGAAGTTGCACTATTTTATAAAATCAAATGTTGTAGCGATCTCCCTTGTTAATAAATAGTTCTTGATAGATATCTTCAGACACTCCTTTCATTTGGTCTGATAGTTTTTTCATTCTCAGGCATCAGGAGGTCTATCTCTTGGCAAAGACCTAAGATGCTTTGCATGTAAGATTGCTTACGAGTTGAGCTCTATATTTTAACTGATCCTCATCCCTCTTCTTATATTTCTGCTGTTCACTAAAAAGTTGAGTCAGTCCAGTTTTAAATGCTTCCCAAGAATTTAACGTATCCTTGTGGTTAACAAACCACTGCTTTGCTATGCCGCCTAGGAAGAAGTAAACATTTGATAAACGCATCATGTCGTCCCATTTGTTAAAGTTAATCATTCTATCATAGTCTTTGAGCTATTTACTAGTATCTTCTTCAGATTCTCCTCGAAATATTGATGGACTCCTCAGTTTTTGGTATACTGGCGTAAGTACTATTGGTTGTGTTTGTGTCACTTCTTTGGTAATTTTTGAACCTTGTCCTGACTCTGGAAAATACAGTCCAAATTCAGGAGGTAATCGTTTTAAACGAGTACTGTCACCAGAATCCGCAGTTAAATGGTTTTTACCCGGTGCTGCCACCAAACTTGTCACGAAGATTCAAAGAATAACAAGGCATGAAGTAAAACAATATTAATTTTATAAGCTTTTTAGCAACTCACAACATGTAGTCAAGAAAAAAACTGAGCTAACTGCTCGTGTACTTCCGTATTTATGTATTTATACTTTTACAGAAGAATCAGGAAACATAAAGAATTTTCTAGAAACTTCTGGGGCCTTAACGAATAAACAACAATACATTTAAAAGAGAGTCAAACCATTAGTCCTATGTCACCTGCCTGAGCTTTGAACCATACTTTACCTCTCGGCCACGGTAGCTGTGTGATAGCTCTTTCTTTTTGTGACAATATTTACATATAAAAAAGTTCAATATTATTAATAACCAAAGACTACTTTTCTTGCAGTCTTCAAATTGCTTGTTCCAGTTAATAAAAATCTCTTTCAGAATATGTCTGAATTTTAAATTTTATCTATTGGGCCAAACTATCAAACATCATGGCTTTCAAACAAATTCTTTCTAAATAAACTACATATTAAAAAAAAAAAGGATTGTACCAACTTTCAAAATTTATTAATACTTCAAACTACAACAGCATGTTTGAAGTATACAATTACTAGTAGCACTTAACTGAAAGCTGGATTTGCACTTTAAATAATAAAATCTTGTGAAATACTGAAATCTTTGAAAAAGGGCTTTAATAATTTTCTTATCCCTTTCTCAGAACATTGATTTTATAATAGCTCATCTCAGATCTGATGACTTTTAAATTCCAAATTATAAACCTATTTTTGAAAAAATATACATATGTTTGAAGGAACAAAATTTTAAATGGTAATAGGAACTTATAAATAAAATAAGGAGATTTAAAAATATTGATTAGATTAGATTTCATTAGATTTCTTTGTAGTTCACTTATAAATATATTACTGAAATTTATTTTCCAGTTTAAGGTCCCCTCTTTCTTCTAATACATTTAATTTCATTGCACTGTTTTATCAAGTTTCATTTAGAGTTTTGAAATTATTAGAAATCTTTATTATTTTTTTTTAGGAATTGGTAAAATCCATGGTCAATATTGCATAGTTGGTGCTAATGATGCTACTGTTAAAGGTGGAACTTTTTTTCCTGTAGCAGTTACTAAACAAATTCGCATGCAACAGCTGGCATATTTAAATAAATTACCATGTATATATTTAGTAGATAGTGGGGGAGCTTTCTTGCCCTTACAGGTAAATAATTATCATTATTTTATTTATTTATTTAGTTTGTAAATAAGATATTTTATGCTTTAGGCCCTTTGAAAATAATACTAATTAATTAAATGAATTGTCTACATTATTTTGTTTATTTTTCTTTTATTAAAAATAATTTATTTAAATCATGATTAAATTATATTTTGTATAGTAATATTGCTGTCCTCTGTTTAAATGTAATAACCAATTAATTTGTCTTTTAGCAATTGATATTTTATTACATTTTATCTCTTACCTGAGTAGTTTTATGATTAAATATTTATACTAAATGCTTTATTTATCACTATTTTATGAGATATCAAAAAAGTATATTTATATATAGCAAAGTCTTAAAAAAAAAACCAAACGAAGAAAGGAATTTCTTTTTTTTAAAAAAATCAATGAAAGGGTTTTTTTAATTAAATGAAAGTTTAATGATTTTACATCTTTAATTTCATTTTTGTACAAACTTTTATATGGTTTATCAAATTTAAATCTGTATTCCATTTGCAGTGTAAATTTTGTATTCTATAAGATCAGAATTCACCTTTAAGATCAACATATTTTTTAACAAATCATATGGGGGATGTATGATGGTGGAAATCTAAAGAGCTTAATAATGGTTAATAACATTTCGTCCCATATTAAAACAGTAAACAAGGTATTGAAACACAAATGATGGATGCACAAAGATTCAAAAATAAACAACACAAAACAAATCATCATAACAATCCTCATATGATTACTTTGCTTTTAATTGTTTTCCAACGAGATATAGAGTTTTAGGAAAGATGTGCTTAAAAGATTTCAGCTTCTAATAGAGATGTGAGCATAAATACAACTCTTATATTTTTAAAAACGTTTTTCTCATTAAATCTGGAAGATATAGCATTCATTCAACATCCATTAAAATATATGAAAATATCTCTTTCCTTATTATGAGACTAACTATACAAAAAAGTAATGTTTCAGATTTTATACTATTTAATGTACTAAGAATGAGTTACTGTAATCATTAAGATTAACAGTTCTGCAGGACCTCATAGAAACTGGGTGGAAATAATTTTATGACTCAACAAAAAGTGCAACAATGACCTATGCACTAACAGTGTATACATTGAATATTCTAGATATTAAAAACTTTTTTATATGGTTTTTATTGAATATAAACCAAAATGTATACTTCATTTTAAATAATTTTTAAAAAACTATAATGATACTTTTTAGACACTTTGTATACTTTCTGTTGCTTAAGAACTGTTTTTATGTCTTAAAATTAATTAGGTCGCATTTGGCTTAATATTAATTCAAATCAATAAAACTAACAGTAAATGCATTTTTATAATGTGTACATTGTTGGTATCTTATTTAATTTTGAATATAAATAAAAATACCTCATCATAGAAATTTATCGATTATTATTTATTACTTTTATTGCCTTTTATTACTTTTTTTATTCTTTATTTAGGCTGATATTTTTCCTGATAGGGATCATGGAGGACGAGTATTTTACAATGAGGCTGTTATGTCATCGATTGGAATTCCCCAGGTATGTATAAAGTATCTGTTAATATCATCAACTACTTTTTATATACAGTCCAATGAGTATTACAATTTAATATTATTCATAATGATATAATGTTGATGTTTATGTATTTATTATGTTTCACTATTTCTAAGCAAGAATTTTATTTATTATATTCTGTTTTTTACTAAGTAAGAAAAAAAGATTGTCAAACTACAAAACTTTGTTAATTCAATTAAATATTATTATGATAAAAATAATATACTGTATATAGAGCTAGCAATGGTTTAATAATAATAGTTTCTAAACTGAAAAATGTTAAAAATTTACATTGATATGTTTTCAAAATCTAAAAAAGAAATGTCTTTGTTATAGTTAATTTAAAATAATATCTGTAACAGTAATTTGAACAATAACTCTGGATAATATTTCAATTTATAAAGATGAAAGAATGTACTTAAAAGAAATTTTTTTATCTGTAGCAAACAACAATGAAACTCTGTATTTTATTTTTTAATCGATATAAAACTTTTTTTTTCATATTATATTTAACTATAGATTTTTCTTTTCAGTTTAATAATATAAAATAATGCATAAAGAGAATGTGGCATTTGTTTGGTTTAAAGAAATATATAAATGATATTGGCCTTAAAAATATATGTTATAATTTTTGCTTTAGAGTTATTAGAAATGTAAAAAAATTTATTAAAAACAGAACTTTTTTCAAATTGTGAACATATGATATATTAAAAATAAATAATTTAATTAATAAATGTAATTATTTTTATTTTAAAAAAAGATAGCTGTCGTTTGTGGAAGTTCTACTGCTGGTGGTGCTTACTGTCCTACTATGGCTGAAGAAGCTATTATAGTCAAACAATCCGGTATTATTTTTCTGGGTGGTCCACCTTTAGTAAAAGCTGCTACTGGAGAAACAGTATCAGAACAAGAACTTGGAGGTGCTTTGATGCATTGCAGGTAATATTTTAAATCCATTTTTGAATGGAACTTTTTGCTTTTAAAAGTATGAAAACTTTGGAATGCTTAAAGTTTCCATGATCCTATTATTTGTGTTAGTCATTAATGTATGCCTTTAATTAGTATTTAAAAAATTAAGTCATTATTTAGATAGTGTTATAGATGCTTTAATTTTTCTTAACATTTATTATTGAAAAAAGGTGGAAAAAAATTGAACCATTGTTATAAATTCTATCATTTAGTTTAGCAGTGTTTTAGAAAAAATTTATTAAAAAAATTATAGCAGTTTTAAGTACTTTCTTCTGTTAAAAATGAGGCTGAAACTTTAGATTCCTTTGAAAAACTGATCTTCATATTTTAAAATGAGTAAAATTTTTTTTCTGCTTTGATACACTGTTTTTATATGTTTCTATTATAGTGCCATAAAATCAAGATTAATTGACATCGTATCAGTTGGATTATATTTCCAATCCTCATTTGGATTTTTCAAACTTTATCAATAAAATAAATAACTTTAGCAAATAGTTTGATTTTTATTTTGTATTTAAAAGTGGCTTAAACTGACTGGGTTATTTTTTTTCACTAATAACAAAGTTTTAATTAATTGGAAAATCTTTAATTTTTCCTTACTGATTTTTTTAAAAAAATAAATATATTTCAACATTTTTTTTATGTGGAATGTACATTGATGATTTTTTAAGTATGAAATCTTAACAGAATGTGAGATTAAGCAATACGTTTTTCTAGATCCTGAGGGCTATTTTTTCAGAATAAAAATATTACTCAACATTTTTTTAGACTATTTTTTTTTCATATTCATTAACCATATAAGATTTTATTTTCTGATGTTGAATGATTTGTGAAAAAATATTTTTAAAAAAATGGATATAATAATATCATTGCATTTTTGGTGTAAAGCATAATAAACATAAGATTTCAAAAAAAAAAATATCTTTTAATGTATTTGTATATATATTTTAGTATTAGTGGCTGTACAGATTATTATGCAGAAAGTGAAGAAGATGCATTTGAAATGTGTAGAGAATCTGTCCTGACATTGAATTCCTCAATTTACACAAAGCCAAATTCTTATAAAGAACCTTTATATTCTTCAAAAGATTTATTGCTTATTTCAGTAAAAGATAAATTAAGCAAAGAAGATATGTACATTGTAAGTCAAAATTCTTAAAGATGTCTATGTGAAATTGTTTTATAGAAATTCTTTTTTATAAATTTTATTGCCAAGTATATGATTTTTAGAAATAATTAAGAAATAAAAATCTGTGTAATTCACATTTATCTGATAGTGAATTTTTTTTGGTTATGTTAAAATGTTGACATATCAAGGGAGTAATTCAAAATTGGAATTTGTACTTATTATTGAATTGATTAACTATCAACTTTAATTCTGATAAATACTATTAATAATTTCATTACATTGTTCATATGAATTTGAATAAACTATGGAATTTAATTTTTAAAAATAATTTCCTTTTTTTTAAATTACTAATTGCATTATTGTGCTTTAGATTTTATCTAGGGTTCTTGATGGTAGCATGTTTAAAGAGTTTAAAGAAAAATTTGGTACAAATTTGATAACAGGATTTGGATACATACAAGGGTAAGAGGTGTTCAGATGTGTTTAATAATTTAAAAGTAGCAATATTTTGTAATTAAAATGATTATTACAGATTATTCTGTTTTTCCATAATTTAACTAAAGAAATTCTAGATTATTATTTATCATTCCGAATCATATCTGAAAAGTGAATACTTTAGAAAGAACAATTATATCTGAGCATTTTAATTGAAACAACATTTAGGCTTATTCTTAATTTTTATAATTAGTAATTAGGTTCTTTATACCTAGCAATTGTTTTTTAAATATCTTTTAATTATTGTAAAAAGAACAAACAGCTACTTTCTCTTTTTTTTTGACTACTCATTTTTTCATTTTCTTTTTAAAATATAATTTTTATAGATCTAAAATCGCCATTTAAGTGTATTATTTGAAACTGTTATTTGTATTTTTTTATCATATGAATGCTGGAGAATATTTCTTCTTTTTATTTTAGTATGCTTGTTGGTATGCTGGCAAATTGTAATGCACTAACATTTCAAGATGCACAAAAAGGAGCACATTTTATACAGATTTGTGATAAACGCAATATACCATTATGCTTTTTACAAAATTCTGGAGAGTATGAAGATGCCATTAATGATTCTACAAATGGTGATAAATAAAATCAATTATTGTGTGCATTTTTTAAAATCACTTTCTAATTAATGTACTGATATTTTAATTATATTACTCTCTTACAAGTTAAAAAGCAACACCCTCATTAATTAATATTATTTATTTGATGCAGATTACATATAGAGTTAATTTGTTTTCTATTATGAATATAATACATTTGAAAATAAAAAATTGTATTACATAGAGCTCATGTACAATTTTATGCTTACAGTTCTAAAACATTTTTTAAATACAAATTTAATTATAGACAATTAATCTTATTATATAACCAGTAAAGCTATTTACAAACCATCTAGATTCTAAGTTCAACTTAGGAATAAACTAAGAAAAATTATTTAAATTAAAACATCCTCAATAAAATTTGTCTTCAAATAATTGTTGTTCTTATCAGAACCTATTGAATAATTATCAGATAATCTGATATGATCTGATCTGATTGTCAAACAATCAGTTCACATGTTTCGTATTACATCAGTAGATAGGATTTTCTTGTAATTCATGATCCTACTGTGAGAAAATAGTTTAAAAAAATTATGCATTACATACTCGAGTATAGATAAGAGATAAATTATTTGTAAATTATTTTTGATTTCCTATAAACACATCTTGTTCCTATAAACACATCAATTTGTTTGTGTGTTTCCTATTAACACATCAATTACAAAATTATTCGCATGAAAATTATATAGTATTATTGTCTAAAATTTTTATTTTTTATTTTGTTATCACTTGCATATTTTTGGCCACATTTATTTAGAATCAACACTTTAATGATATAAAGTTTTTATTTTGTTTATGTCATAAAAGATTAGAACAACTGCCTTTGAATACAAATTATAAAAAATGTGTGTGTGGGGGGGTTAGTTTAAGCATTTATTTTACTCGCAGAAATTTCATTGTTAAATTTTATCTCATTTCATATGTATTTCCAAAATCCTTTTGTAGATATAATTGTTTATATGTTTTAGTTTAATTTTATAACTGGCATGTTTAAATTGTATGTTCACATATGCATTTATTTCATGAGAATTTTTGTAGTTTTTTCCATTTTTTATTTTTTTTAAAAATTGACTTTAATTTTTCAAGATGTTAATAAAAAAAAACCAGTAAAATACCTTCAATTTATTTTAGCAAACTACATTACTAATTAATCCTCTATAAGTTCTTTAAAAACTATCTTTAAGATTATGTATTAAAAAAAACTAAAATTAAATTTCCCCAATCATAAAATATCTCTTATTTTTCTCCTATAATGCTTAATGCATTTTTACTCTTTTATTTTTTAGATACTTTAAATTGTCGAGCAAAAATGGTAGCAGCTCATTCATGTAGCAAAGTGCCTAAAATAACTCTCTGCATTAATGGTTGTTATGAAGATGATAATTTTACTATGGTAAGACATTATATAAAAAATTAAATTTTCCTTTTTAAAGAATTAAATTTGTATTTTTAGGCACTTCATAAATTTATTCTGTGTTTGATTTTTATAGTGTGGGTGGCCATTTCAGCCAAATTTCTTTCTTTCTTGGCCTCTTGCTAATATTTTATCTAGAAACATTGAATCAAAGGTGAGAGAAAAAGTAACTTTTTCCATTTTTTTTAAAAAATAGAAACAGAAATATACATTATTTTAAAAATTAAAATGAAGGTTTGTTTGAATTTTTATTTTGTTTTATATGGAAACTATTAATTCTTATTAACATAATATAATAAATACATTTGTATGAAATATTGAGATATCAATATCATAGTTTTTGTAACACCATAAATTCTATACATCATTTTTACTAAATATACCATTATTATTGGTTTTTGAAAACACATTCTCTTTATTCTTCCAGTTGACACATTTTTGCAAAAGCCTAACTTTTGTTTATGTGCAGCAGTATCATTTGAATTTAATTATTTATGAATTATTTTTCTATTTATAAAATTGTTTTGAAAAATGACAATATGATATAACACATATATTTTATTAAGAATATTTTTTCAGTGATCAATTTTTAATTTATTTTATTTAAAAATGTGTGAAATTTAAGTATGATTTTTTTAATAAAAAAAGATATTAAATTCTAATTTTTTGTTTCAGAATAAACCAATTGAAAAATTTATCAAATTAGTGGATGCTAAGGATATAGATGATTATGATGTATTATTTGAAAACAATGCTAGTGCTTTCTCTCGAGCTTCGAACATGTTATGTGATGGAATAATATCCCCAGAAAATACAAGAAAGGTATTAAAAAATAAAAATATAATTTTATTAAAAAAATTATTTATATATTTGATATAGAAGTCTATTGAGATAAATTGTAGGAAATGGATGAATCTCATTCTGGCAAATAATACAATTTCTTTAGACAAGAGTTAAAGCATTTTTCCTATAACCCTTAAATCATTATGCTCATCCATCATAAGGGTATTGAGTTGTTACTTTCCAAATTTATAAGCAAATAAACTGTTTCAAATTTAAATCGATCTCTAAAGCAGGTATCATCTTATTAGACTATTAAGAAAGATATAACAGTTAGGGGATGAACAGCATTATTATTTTTATTATCTTTGCTTACAGCCTAGTAAATGTGCAATGCCATTAATTTACCTTGTTTCAGTGTTGTAATTATTTTCTCAACGTCCTGTAGTCAAATTTATTTTACATCTTGCTAAAACATGCAATGAATAATTTAAGGAAGAACTATAATATGTCATCCAATTAATAGTCTAAAAAGGTAATTTATATTTTAACAGCTTTGAAAAGATGGATCCTATTTTCTACAATCCCTTTCTCAAGAGACAATTTTTAAGATTTTCTTAACTGTTCTCTATAAGAATTGTACAGTTATAATTTGTCAAGTGACCATTAAACATTTCTACATTTTTTTTGGCAATGTAAAAACAAGTTATTTATGTACACAGATGCTAAATGAATGAGCGCAAAATCCTACTAATTGAGAAAAATATTCTTTTAGTTGTAATATTTTTGAACAATTCAATTAGGTTGCAAGAAAGACTTATATGCATAATAAATGTATTTAGCATTTTAAATTAAAAAAAAATCAGTTTTCAAATTTTTTTTCAGGTTATTGCACTTTGCCTGGAAATAGCTTTGAGTAGAAGATCCTAATTAATGAAAATTAAATTTGCAAATCATAATGTATTTCAAATTTTACTGTAATTTTTTGTATAACAATGCAATATTTTGAAAAATTGTATATATATTTTTGATACAAATATTTTTAAATAAATGTTTAATTATGTTATGGTTTTAATATTATACATGGTTTCCTTTATTTTCATTAAATATTAATTGAATAATCTTCAAAAATCATAAAATGAAAAACATTAACTGTGTCTTAAAGAAACAAGAAGTTAGGCATTTTTAAATAAGATTTTTCTTTAATTTTTTCATACATCTTATGATAATTAATTATAATTTTTTTTATCAATCCAGTTCTTTGAAAGATATAATTGTCAAATCTTACTCATTTCAATTACTTTTATTATGCCATTTCAAGCCAATAATTGTTCCGTCATCTATGTTACTTATGAGCATTAAAAAAATTGATGAATTTGATTTATGTCGATTTTGTTTTGTATAAATATAGTATTTTCACTACAAGTTATTGTGTAAATACTTCTTGAATATTGACATTGAATAATGAATCAGAAGTGCTAAATCATAGCTTTCCTAGTTTTAACTGAATCAAGGGGGGAAAAATTCCTAGCTTTTCTATTATCTAAATAACACATTTTATATATAAACTAAATAATGTAAAGAGAACTTATAAATCATATGTATGAATGGAAGCAAAACAAGGAGCAGGAATTTAAATTATAAAAAATTACTATGAAATATTTTGACATAAACATACATAGGCCCATTAAATCACATAAAAAGGTCTCAAATTAATTTGAAATAACTATTCAAGAACATTAATAAAACAATATGTTTAGCATTTTGAAATTGAAGAGTAAAATCAGATTAATGCCACTTTAATTTTTATCTTCACGGAGAAAGCATACTAGTTAAATAAAACTGCTTGATTAATAACTGGTAATATATCATTAATGTTGAAAAAATGAGAAACTTCTAGGAAAATTATCCTATAAAGCAAAATTAAATTATCTAATAAAAAAATTAATTCTAAAAGGAATTTGTTTATAAAGAGAAAGAAAACTTGTGGATTGACACCTTTTTATTTTGAAAATCAATACATAATATATATTATAAATATTAACACAACCAAGCTCATAAAGTATAGAGAAATTGGCATTTATAATATAGCACTAAACTGGCCGTTGATATAACAAAACAAAGCTAACAAAGGCTTAAAATTTTCTTTTAAAAAATAAAATTTAAAACAAATTAAGCATATTACTAAAAAAATCATTTTGTATAATTTTCATACACATTATGTACAATGCAAAAGTGCATTAACAAAATAGTGCAGCATACACATTTTATATTATATTTTCATTCGGTTACTCTTCTCTTTCTTATACAGCATTCAAATTTTCCTTATAAACATAATAAAGGCACATTTCATTTAAACTCAAGAATAATAAAGTTCTATAAAACAAGTAAAAAAAAAGTAATTTTTATTAAAATCATATTTAAAAATAACTTGCTCTAAATACTCAGATAATAATTATTTTTATATAATTCCTTCTACAACTATATAACATACTTCTAATCAATCAGTTTGAATGGTAAAATTACAAAAGATTAAAGCCAAATATGACTTTTTTCCCCAACATAAATTACATACGGTTTAACTTTGAAGCATTTTTCTACTGTACTAAAGTAATAATATGAAGCAAGCTATATATTTTTTGAAAATAAATGTTTGAATAAGAAACAAACAATTTGAAAATATTACAAAGAGAACTTAACAGCTAAGTGTATATGATAATTTTACATATTACATATGAATATAATTTGCAAGACACAAAAACACTATTATTGCTTGACTAATTAATTGTAATTTTTCTTGTATTTTTTATATGCAAAATAATACATATGCTTATTTTACAATCAAATGTTTATTGCCTTAAGAAATAGTTAATATAACATTAGATATATATTCGTTTTAATCACAAAATGGCATTACCATCTTTAAAACATTCTGCTACAACAAAAAGCAAGGATATTTTTCCTATATACAAGCCCTAGGCCAAAAATTTAATATGAAAAAAGTCCTTACAAAAAAAAAAGCGTAAAATTCATGGCTGAGTATAACTAATAGTTTAATTTTAAAAATTTAAGTATTCTTTTAATTCTATAAAATTAAAGCAACAGACATTTGTTAATGAGTTTTGTTTTAAATATGTATAACTCTTTCTGAAGGAATATTAACAGCAATTAGAGTACAAAATAAGTTTAAGAAAAAAATAAACTTTAAATAGTATAATATAAGCTACTATAAAAGAAAACTTCTTGTTATTATAATTTAGATTATATAATACAGATTAACTATAATTCATTTACAATTTTGAAATCTATTATGTATAAAGTAGTCTTGGTTACAATAAAAAATAATATAATCTAATTCTGCTAAAATATTTTATTATAAAGTCATATACTGGAGGACATACACATTATCAAATAAGTCTACCAAAAAGAAATTAGTCCACTTCATTTTTTTTTAATAATTGATATTTGAGATACTCAATGAGGCCTTTTCTGCATGCTAGTAAACATTAAATACATTTCAGATCAGATTTATATAATATTTATGCTGTAGGTTTATCACTCTCATTTATAATTAATAATAAGGAAATAATCCAAATGATTAATTAGAAATGATTGTTTCAAAAAAATGGTGAAGTACTTAAATTTAATATGATTTACTTATACATAAATATATATATTTATAAAAAGATAGTATTTTTTAAATTTCTGAATAAGTTTCTTATTACAGTTAACTACCAATAAAAAAATACTTTCTACAGCCAAAACCATTAGAAATTCAATATCTATCGTATTAATAGATGACAATGGAATGATGTAAAACAAACTATGCATAACACTTCATTGGATCATTATTTTATGTAATATTCTTCACGACTGGTATCAACATTATTAAGAGATTATATAGCTAAAGGAATCGAATTACTACTGTTATTCCTAGACAGAAAACTCTTTAGTAAAAACGAACATTTAGATATATGTTTTTTTAGCAGAAATCAGGGGGTACCAGAATATATAACATTCTTTCCCATTTGTAGAAAAAATTATCTTAAATTGGGTAACTATTTTTTTAAAATTTTCTTTTAATCATCATTAATTACAATAGCAGAGTTCTATTTATTTATTTTTTTCCTCACTAAATTTATGAGCAATAAAAAAATTTCAGGTCTTAAAGATAATATGAGCAGAAAGCTTAGCCTTAAGTACAGTTTTGAAAACTAAGTGCATAAATTCAATAAAATCTTTTTTAAAGTTACTATCTAAAGATAGTCCAAATGAAAATTTTTAAGTTCACATATATATAATTAATAATAAAGTGAGCAGAATAATTATGATTATAAAGAAAATATTTGAATTTTTACATTTAGAAAAATACTTTTAAATATTAGGGGAATTTTCATCATTTGTTTTTGTTTCAGTCTTACAAAAATAATATTAATCAATAATCTACTTTGTGTAGAAATATATTAAAAGTGTGAAGAAAAAAATTAAAGCCATGTTCTTAATTGTGAAGAGATAAAACATATCATTCAAGCTTTTAAATGATGATCATGCTTTATCAAGCGGAATTTGAATATGTCATAATTTGCATACTATTAATCGATTTCCCAAATGGGAGAAAAATTTCTTAGTTCAGTTTTGAACAGAACAGTATCAAACATTTGTATAAGGCCCCATTTCATTTCTAGCAGCATTTTTACATGTATGGAAAAGAATCATCAGCACTAAAGATTTCACTTGAATTAAAATATCCCTTAGTTTAAAAAAGTCCCAAGCTGAATACATAAAGGCTTTGAAAATTTCATTCCTCACAGACAAATAAATTTATATTTGCATGTACTAAAACTATTTTGATCCTTAATATTTTCATTGAATAAAGAAAGAAAAGAATATTTAAAATTTAATAAAATAGTATTCACAATACTCTTAAACATGCAGATTGTCAGTTTACTTTTAAAAGGAAAAATCAGTATTAAGATTAGTTGAGCAATTTATATTCAAATGATCTTTTAAACTGTGTAACATATTTTTTTAAAAAATGGTGTTAAAAGGTTTATGGAAATTATCAGCATGTTAAATTTCAAAACTTCACATTGTTGATGGTCTTGCATTAATTTAAAATTATTTTGCAGTCAATTTAAAATTATTTAAATTAATTAACAAATATTTTGTAAACAAAGAATGACATTTTTAATATAATAAAAAATGATGTGAATTTAACATTGAAAATATGGCAATTGTGGCTAAAATTTTATAAACTTTATAGAACTAAAAACAGAAGAAATATGGCACGAAGGATTAAGAAAACTTCTTCGATAAATTTTCATGAACCCAAATACACAACCAAAGAATCTAAAGATTCCGATAGCTGCTATATACTTAAAAATATGAATAATTTCACAACCAAGTGAAACATAATTTAATATTTGTTGACGTAAAAAATGTTTAAAACTGAATGAAATATATTTTAAGTCATAATAAATCTTTAAAAGGCATTTAATTCAATGCCAGAATATGGAAAATATTTAATAAGAATAAAATTAAATTATACTCCACTGTTTTCATCAAATATATTCAAAAACACAGGGGAAATACAAAGAAAATAAATTACGAAGAATTGAATAAAAATATTACATTCTCAAGGTTGTAACACAATATTGTGGAAAAGTATACAATTGTACATTTGAAAAATACAAAAGTAATTAAAATTAATGATAATTAAAATTCCTGAGGCATGAAATGATTTCTTTTTACAATGAAAATACAAAATGATATATTTTGTGAACTGCAAACAAATTATCCTTTGTGCCATGTTAAAATTTATTCAGGCATCAACATATTTTATTATTTACAATATTTTTTTCATCACAATTTAAATATTGTATATCTGTGCAGAATGCCTCCTATATATACTTTACATTTTTTTTTATTTACTTTCCGAGCTAAGTACACTTAAGCTATAGTAAGCTCACCCCCTTCTCTTGTTGAAGGGTCCATTTGAACTAGGCCAGGTAAATGAGACGTTGGTGGTTTCTCTGACAAGTTGGAAGGAACAGCTGGAGGCCTATTTGATGGAACATTACAATCACGTAACATTGAATCTCGTTGATGAAAACCTTCTGACTTAGTGTTGTCTTCTTCACAATCATCTTCTGCTTCAGAGGCAGACGATTCTGACAATATCAAAGTATCGTCCTGAGTGGAAGTGTACACTCTATAGCATTTATTAGCCAATTCTTCATATGACTCTCCCTGTAGGAGACAAACTAAAACTACAGTCATGTTATCACATCCTAAGCCACCCATCTGACAATCAGGAGCAAGACAGCGGGTCATCAGCTCTTCACATATCTAAGAAATTTTAAAAATTAAGGTATATTAACATTTCTAAGCTTTATAAACAAACAAATTATTTCTTTAAGAAATTCTTCAAAAAATAAATTCATATATATATAACTTTCTACTAAATATGAAAATTAACTGTAGTAATCAAATAATCAATTTTGTATCTAAGTAATTTCAATCAGCAGATTCTTCATTTCCCCCTTGTGAACAATCACTTTACTCATTTTCCTAAAAAAAAAAGGGGGGGGGGAGGCAATAGATAAGTTCTAGAACAAACAAAAATCCTGAATATGATCTTCAAATAAAATATAAACTCAAGTTTCAGTACTTCTGAGTTTCTCATGAGACTGAATAGTCCAAAACAATAAAATTATTGATTTGCCCTAAAATGATGTTCTTGACTCATGCAGATTTCTTTGTAAAAAAAATTCAGATTTTTTTTTTTAAAAAAAGAGTGTCAACAATATTTTATTGAATAATATTGATAGAATCATCAGACTGTAAAAAATTAGACTTTCTAACACTTTTCAGAAGAATATTTATAGCCTTAAACAATATTAATACCTGCATCTTTTAATCCTTTTGAAATTAAAACAATTTTGTTATAATTAAAGAGAAATTTTTATAGAATAATCCATCAAACTATCACATAAATTATAAAAATCATTATTTAGACTATTCCAGACTTTAAATTTGTAGCATTAAAAAAAAATTCTTAGTTTCAACAAAATGGTTTTTATATTAATAGAAGTTTAATTACCTATGCTCAAATTTAAAGTTAAAATTTTAGTTAAAATGATAGGAAATTAAGGAAATGTACATTACAATAAATAGAATGGGACAAGGTTTCTATAATAATGAGTAAAAATGTTTTACTAAAGTAACAATTAAGTTCTAAGTTTTATAAAATATTGAATTGGATATTTTAATGAACCAAATTAGTTTGCAAAAGGTGGATAGTGTATATTATATGTTTATAGAACTGACACTTATTGATTTTAGTTTTAATATTAGATAAAAACATTCTTAAAATCTAATTTCAAATATAGAGAATTGAATATAAGAAATTAAAACTCCACTCTATGAAAAGGATTTTCATATAATAGAAGATAATGAATATCCTGAATGTCTTAATTTATGGAAAGATTTAATCCTTAAAAATAACAGTTAACAATATAAAATTAGCTGTATGGGAATATAATCACATGATAACAAACTAATGAATATTAAAATAACTTCAGTTTGTGCTCTTTTTAGAATATATTCTAGTTTGGATACAGTGAATATAAAAAAAATAAAATAAAAGGTGGAATGGATGGATCTTGTAAGATGACTACAAAAACAGAGAAAAAAAAATCCTGACTTTATGGTTACTAATTATATTACTTTTCTGTCTTTTTCCCCATTCAGAATTACTATACAATATACATAATTAAAATAGCTTTGAAGCTATTTAGAATTTTAAAAAAATACACTCATAAATTAAAAAAATATATATCATAAAAATCTATTATGAGAGAATTATTATTACTTGTTCTGGTTCCATTCTAATAGCTATTCTTGTTCTTATAAAATTAACAACTTCATCATTTGTCATTACATCCCAAATTCCATCACAAGCTAATACTATGAACTCATGATCAGAAGTTAAATCTTTGACAACAACATCAGGATAGGCTAGATTAAGGGGGAAAAAAAGAATCAAATAAATATAGAGAATAATCAATTATTAAAGACATGATTTAAAAATAACAAGATCTGGCTAGTAAGGAACAATTAGGACTCCTAAATATTACTAGTCTTTTTTCTCACAAGACAAATTGATTAAACTGTTTTAAAATACCTTTCTATAAATATCTGCATGATTTTTCAAATCCTATAGAATATGAAATGCAACTATTTATAACCAAAAAATGCAAGTTATTGAAAAATTGTTTAAAATTATACACAAGAGGCTTAAAACAATAATAGAACTAGAACACTTAAAGTAGAAGTCTACATTTTTATTTCCCATGAGACTATATGCAAGCACAAAACCAGTCGTTACAAGAATGTTTAATATGATTTTCTTGATATTCATATTATTTAAAACATTAATAAATTGAAAAATACAAAATCATAAAGATATTTAATAACTGAAAACATTACATTTGAATAACTTATGAAATCTGGGGAGAAAATAGGGATAAATTTCATTATTCTTTAGATTATTATCTGTGAAAAAAATTAATTATGAGTTGGTTTATTACATAGAAATGGGCCTGAAATGAAACTTTTCTTGGAACTTAGGAGTTTTTATTGCTGTATGGCAATTTATATTTTGGAAATGCATAAATTCATTTCAAGAAGGACAACAGTCATTTTACAAATTGCTTATATATCCATATATCTAATTATATATAACCCTTTAATTACCAAAAGCAGATAAATAAAAATTTAAATTTAAGAATATTAAGAAATTTATTGAGTCATTTTTTCTCTCCTTTTTCAACATGTATACATTAGACTTCAAAATTAAACTATTTTAAAACACCTTTTTATAAATATTTGCATGATTTTACAAATGAATTACTATTTTTTGTTAGTAAATGTTTTAATTATTATTTTACTTGTACACATTTTGTCTTATTTTTCATAAAAAATATTTTAAAAAAGTAATAAAAAATACATATATTTGAAACATACCATAATAAAATCAATTTGAGTAATCAACTTGTAAATTCGTAATAAAATGTAGGGGGAATTAACAACCCAATCGTGTAGCCCATAATTTTTACAAGTAGGATGGCAATCATTTTTTCTGCCATATCCTGTGATATTCATGAACCAATAGCATAACCGTTATCTTACAGATTTGAATTATATAATACTATTAAAGATGCAGATCATACTTTTTTTTCCCCATTTAAAAAAATAACTGAACTTGCTTGCAAATTTTACAATGAAATAGTGATTCAAGAAACTGCAGTCAGAGGAATAAAAAATGATAGATCTCTGTTTATATATACTATGTGAACATTTTTCCTTATCTCCAAATGACACAGAACTGTAGTTCTCTCTAAGTTTAGATAAATATTGCATAACATTTATTTTTATTAAAGTACTTGTACCCATCTGTCCCAGATAAATGTAGTAAAAATTGACAGCTAATGTTTATTGAATGTAAAGTTAAAAATAATCTTTTAAAAAGTTACCAGTAACTATTTGTTCTTCAGGGGGCTTCTTTTCATTCTTTTTGAAAACAAAATCACCTAAAGCTCGTGAAAGAGCAAGATTGCCTAAAACAGAAAAGCATATTAAATAAAAATGAATAAAAAATTTCAATCTAGTTAAATGAAATGAGAAAAAATAACTACCGTTAACTCTGTTGAATTCAACCCATCCACCAGCAGCAACTATTCGTTTCACTTCACCTTCATTACTCGGCTTGTGATCAAAAGATAGTTGTTGAACTCCTCCGGCAACACTAGCAACAGCCCGAGAATCCCCCACATTTCCCTGAAAAATAATACCATTAAAATCTAAACACATTTTAAAATTTATAAACAAAACCAATGACTACTTAATGATTAAATTTAAACAGCATTATAAAAGATATTAAAAGTGAAACTAAATTCAGAAACATAATCACACAAGTCAATCTCCATCATATGTCATTTAATAAACTATTCCAAAACCATATTATAGCATGTATTAAAGAGAATCGAACTAGCTAAATTATTTACTTTTACAATACAATACGAAATAAGTCTATTTTTAAAAAAGAGTTCAATGGTGAAATTAGAATTTAAATATGTTATTCAAACTTTTTGTTTTTCGTTTTGGCATTTTCTGATTCAGTTAGTAATAGTTAATTAGTAACATTAAATTGTTTAAATACTAGAGATACACAAATTACTCCTACAAAAAAACAGTTATGTCATTTGAATTGCAGTAAGTTAGACATTCTAAATAAAAAATTTAATTGAATTATTCATATTGAGATTGCGATAGTATTCAAATTATATATATATATATATATATATATATATATATATATATATATATAT
>JAOUZG010039505.1:150214-178833 GCA_026289955.1 Argiope argentata
TATATATATATAT
This sequence comes from Argiope argentata, assembly GCA_026289955.1. Lineage (NCBI taxonomy): Eukaryota > Metazoa > Arthropoda > Arachnida > Araneae > Araneidae > Argiope > Argiope argentata. Next base: position 150,228 of record JAOUZG010039505.1, read on the forward strand.
ATATATATATATATATATATATATATATATATATATATATATATATATAAAATTATTATTATATAGTTACATATTTTTTTTACCCCCCCCAACCAATATGTCAATGGGCCCATAATAATATGAGGAAGGCTATCCATTTGTTATGAATTTTTATCAGGAAATGAAAATTATTCTAAAATTTAACTAAATGAATGCAATATTCCAATTCAACTAACAATTTATCCATGATATTTAGATTCAAACTCTTGAGCAGATCAATCAAATCCTCAGGCATACTAATGCTGCACAAACCATGCCTTCTGAGCAAAAGAAAGTGAATAACATTATAAAGTGTACAATTATTTAACACTCAATTATCAATTAATTATAAGAGTGCAGGAGTAATTAGTTAAATTATAAAATTTAATTAGAACATTCAAGTTAAAAGAAAACATGGTTAAAATTCCCTTTTATTTATTTACTTCTCATAGCTAACTACTCCCAGAAGTTTGTAACACTAGTATCTTTCTAAATCATAGCAACCCTCAAGTGGAAATTTTATAGTAGCCAATTTAGCTATCTGGCATTGAAATAAGGAAAGAAAAATATACTATATTTCTCAAATAAAAAAACATTTGTGAAAAATACTTACTTTTTAGACTATTCATTAAATTTACTTGTTATACTTTACAGCATACCATAAATACAGCAAGTTTTCTATCATTTAGTTGAAAAACTTTTCATATTATTAAAAAAGGAGAAGGGTTAAGCTAAAAAAAATTAAGCATTTTTTGGGCAATAACAAAAAAAGTAAAAAAAAAAAATTAACCTGTAAATTTTAGAGATATCAAAACCTCCTTACCAAACAACATCATGTTCTCACACAATAAAAATAAATAAATAAAAAAAAACATATGTCCAAATTTTTGTGCTATTTTCTTTTATATTATGTTTGTGTGCAGAAACATAAAAGGAATTTGTGTTTTATTTATTTTGTGTGTGTTCAGAAATATTACATAAAGAAGCAAAACCAAGCATAAAAGTGAGAAATCATACTCAACTTTTTGCGAAATTAAGTTAAGACAATTATTTTTTCGTAATTTTCTAAATCTTCATGAGCATTTGATTTTAAATACATCCTTTATTTCACTGAAATTCATTCGCATTTCAGATAATCTTTCAAAAAAAAAAAAAAAAGTGTAAATGTAAAAAGTTTGATACTTTTGATAACATAGTATCATTTCCAACTTTATATATGAATCTTTTAACATACTTTGCTTCATAAATTGCATTAACCAAAATTATTAAAGTAACTTACACAATAAATTTTTCCATTCTTAATTAATACAACAACAGCTGTCGTGCCAGCTAATTCATCCCTCATATTTTCATCTGGGAGAAAAAAAAATGGAAGTTTTAATATAATTCAAATAAATAAATAAATAAAATTAAAACAAATATCAATAATATATGGAAAACATACCTTTCAGCATATCAGCATCAACTTCCAAGAAACTTTGTTTTATAGCTTCAACAATATCCCCCTTTTCTAAAATTTTAAAAAAATGAGAAAAATAATAAATGATTTCAAAAGAGTTTTTAAAACATAACTTTTGTCAGTTACATTAAATTCTTGAAATTATAAAAAGGCTTTAAAGTATCATTGTAATAGAAGTAAGTTAACAAAGAGAAGATAAGAACAAAACAAACACAAACATAAGTAATAAGAAAGATAAAAAATGATCAAATCAGGAGAAATTTGTATGCATGGACAAACATACAACACAAACTCAGATTTGATTTCATATTACTGACAACTTCTCAAACATTTTCAAGCTACAAATTGCAGCATTTCATTATTTCAAAGTTGGAGGTAGCTAAATTACTAAAGCTAGAAATTAACTAAAGCATTTAAACAAGGAAAGCTATTTCTTCACAATCATGTAGATTTAAAAATAGAGCTTATAAACAATACTTTAAGTCACAAAGATCAAATTAATTGCAATTAAAATGATCCATCCTTTTCTCTTAAAATAAATAAAAGGATATAAATATAAAAACAAATAAATTGAATCTACATAAATGAAAAGAAAGTAAAACAGAAATTAATGAATGAAATTGTCATTACATTACTTTTTAAATTGAGCATTCATGGAAAAATATAGAAAAAAGATGAATGAATAAGAATTTTTGAAACAACTGGTTATGTGAACAAATCCAATTAGAGATATTACTTATTAAGCAACCAAAATTTTCAAAATGATATATAAAATTTTCTAAATTAAATATATATATATAACTTTAAAAATCTGCAAAATCAGTTTCATCTTTTATAGTTAGGTTTTATAACTTTGAAATTACTTACTATAAGCTGCATGAGAAACAATCTTCTTATGTAAATTATTTCCAGCATATTCAGCAACTTTTGCTCCTCCATGTCCATCATAAACAGCAAAAAAGCAAGCTTCTTTATCATCGGCTAAAGATAATAAATGTGTGTGTGCATCTTCCATATCTGAGAATAAGAATTAAGGTCTTTTTGTCTTCCCTTGAATTTTTTTTCTTCAAATTCCACATTATTTTCTAAATACCTTCATGCTATGATGCACGATTTAAAAACCTTTCAGTGTATCATTTATTAAATTTTAAAAAAGAAAAGAATTTTTATTAATTCTTTTTTTATTATATTATTCTAATCTTATTGTTTCTTAAGTGTTATCTATATCCACTGAAAAAAAAAAATATATTACAATTCAATTCAATATATATTATTTAAGATAAATTAAAGTTCAGAAAAGTAAATATCTTTAACCAATACAAACTTACAAGTATACTTATAATCCTTGTATTGTAAGGATTCATAATTACATTATAGAACAATTAAATTTTATTGGAATAATAGCTTTAAAATACATTATGATGAAATAAATAAATAAAGGATACTAATACGCCATCCTTGCATACACGAAGCACCAACTTTAACAAAATCATTTGCGCAACTTGAAGTTTCCTTAGCAGTAACGGGCTCTGATAAAGTCTGTCCCATGTTTACTAAAATATAAAATATTGTTAATGTGCATATTGTTAATGTGAACATTGTATAATGTTCATAAAAATGTTTCAAAATTATAAATATAAACAAATAAAATATTAAATTTTTAAGATAAATGCATTTAAAAGTATTGTAAGGATTAAAATGAAATAACGGGATACATAATTTATTAACAAAATCCATTCACAGTCAAAGGAACTAAAATTTATAATAAAACTATGAAATGTAACAATCTTCACATTTAAGCAGCCCTAGATAAATCTTATCTTAATGTGTTTGTATACAATAACAATGATTTGAAAAAAAATATAACCAGCATATTCTTTTGGTTTATTCAGTATTTGTATTTAATGGTGCCCTTCATATATATTTCATGAATACAGATTTAAAAATCAAAACATATTGCAAATTTTTAGGAAATACAAGTTCTTGGTGGGGTATTTTTTTGTTAGTTAGGTGCAAGTGAAAAATCACCAAATAATGCAGAATTATGCCAAATTTCTTATTGATTTTAAAGTGAAAAAATCACCAAATAATGTAGAATTCTACCAAATTTCTTTGGTGATTTTTCACTTCTGCCTGGCTAAGAGAAAAATATCCTCGGCAGCTACAATGATTAATGAATATGAATAAAATTTGAGTAGTAGGTATTTAAATATTAAAAACATTAGTCGCATTTTTATACAATTTCAATTTATTGTCATAAAAAAACCATTAATGGTACAGGGAAAATATTGACATAAAAAAAAGATACTCAAGAACACAGGAATAAAACAAAAGCAGAATATTTCAATTAGTTTCATACATACTCCATATACTTATTTTTAAACACGATAATATTCTGCAAATTCAAGATGGAAGAACATAAAACATTGGCGGAAGAGTTTGCTAACCCTTATATCTTTTGGTACTTCTTAAAGCAGATATCAGTTAATGGATTTGATCTTCATCTGTTAATAAATAGGTAATTTACTGTTATCCATCATCTCTACAGTACAGTAATGTTTGAAGAAGTTGGTATTTAAAATAGAGAAATGAATGTTTCACATTACTATGATACTTTTTCTAGTCGTTTCCAAATCTTTCCTTTTATATTCAAGCATATAATTTCATAGCTATAAGAACCCATTAATTATGGGTTTTTGACCACAAAAATTAGTTTGGGATTCTAACTCTGAAAGCTTATTTTTTGCTGTATTTACTTTTATACACTTAATTTAAAATACCTATAAGTTGAAATTCATTAGCTTTCATTCATTTTTGTAGTTTGACTCAGACATTAAATTCTTTAAATAATCACTCCGAATTTTCATTGAGAATAGTGACCCTTCCCCATTAGATTTAGACCTTTTCAAGAATTTCACAATTATAAATTAGATTTTTGAGTTAAATTATTTCCCACATTACCGAACAAAAATCCTCTATTTCTGAATAATACTTAAAATGAAGCATATTACAATTTAGACAACTGAAAAAGGAAATTCTTTATACTAAAATTGCAAATCTAATTGATTGGATAATATATATGTTAAATACTAATCTTGATATAAGATTTAGAAACTTTACTCAACACAAAAATTTCTATTTAATGAAGATTACAAAGTATATGTTAAGACTCTTAACTAAACAAATTAAAAGGAAGATACACGAAATAAGAAGTTTTTCCTTAAAATTAGGATAAAATATATGGTTTTAAATACAGATTTGTGTAAAGATTATAATCTATTTATTTTTTTAATGCAGAAATAAACCATCACCGACAAATCAAATGCAAAAGATGACATTTAAATGACTTCATAATGAACTACAGTTTCAACAAAAAATGGAGGAATAAAATATTTTTGAATTATAATTTTCAGAAAAAGAATCAAAGAGCACTTATATTTTTAATTTTTTAAATAAATGCTTTTCTTTTTTAACATTATAGCTAACTTTGAGCTATGATTCATAAATAAAAATAAGGATACAAATATAACTAAAATTAGATACAAGATAATGAACTAGAAAAATAAAATTTTACTATTTTCTAACCGGGAGTACTTATTTTACCATTAATAAAATAAGATACATAATGTTTTGAAATAAAAAGCACAGATTGAATGAAAAAAACCCCAAGAATCTAATAAACACAATCAAATTATATAAAATATTCTATTAACCATATAATTTTTTCAGTAGCACTCAGCATAGTTAAATTAGCTTAGAATTAAAATCAAGTATTAAATAATAATGCCAGATACTGAGATACAAAATATAATTCTTATTTACTTTAGATGATAACATTCAAGAGTATATATTCAACTTAACTATTACCTATACTACAAAATTATCACACTTTACTTAAAACAAATATAATAGTTAAGTAAGAGATTAAGTACTTTACATTGTATTTTTAAAGGAATATAGATTTAAATTTTATGACAATTTTTAAATTGATCTTTGCAACGAAATGTATGTATAACATATAACTCATTAAAGAGAAATATCTTTTTTTTTAATTTAAGTTTTTAAATACGTTATTTGTTAATTTACCAATAAAGCAGGATAGGGTTAAACTTCTCAAATTTTCTAAATATAATTCCTACTTATATTCTTTTTATCACTATCAAATAAGTTTTTTTCACTTCCCCATATGAAAAAGATAAGAGAGGGATGAAATAAATAATATAGAACTGAAACAAATAGCATGATATAATTACTATACAATTACCCATAAAAGATAGATTATCTTAATCAAAGAATCATTGAAACTTATTCATAGTATAAATTCTTTAAAGCTTACATAATCAAAACAAAGCAAAAATAAATAAATAATATCAAAGGAATTAAAATTTACTCATCACTAACATTGGTATTTATAGTTAAAAGTCTCTTCAGCTTTTTAAATTCTTTTTCTAAAAATTAAAATACACTTCTTACCTTAAAAAATTAAAACTTTTTAAATGGATCATTAAACTCATGTAAAACTTTTTTGCATGCAGCTTTGCTCCTTCTCCTCAACAAATGTAGTTTTTGCTTTGGTGACTTATCTAGGACCAATTTAACTTATAAGTTAAATTGGTCCTAGATAAGTGATATAATTATATAGATTTACTTTTTAAAGAAAAAAATATGAAAGAAACTGGACATTCATGATGTTACAATGTGTACAATGATTTAATACAAACTACATGTTTACTCTAAACTGTATGCATAAAATCTGAAGTCAATGAAAATAGCCTAAATATTGATGATTTATTCATTACCATTAAGCCTTGTACAGGTTAAGAAAAAAGCATATAGACAATCATAAAAATGTGTATAATATGTAAATGCAAATGTGTATGCCAATATATAAATGTGTATAGTGAATATATTGACAACAATCAATATATTCATTATATACATTTATTTGCATGTTTTAAAATATAATTTGAATACTAGCTAAATGATATATAACTAATAATAGCCGGCAATATGATAAAGGGATAGTTATTCAAAAATATTGTTATGATGGGACACTTCCACAAACCAAACATTTTGTCAATTATCCACAATTTCAGAAGTATTTATCTAAACAAACTGCTCTCTGAATGCAGAATATGTAGATGTTTTTTTAAAAAAAACATCTACATATAAATACAAATTTTGAGCTTGAAATAAGTAATTTTTTTAAAGAAGAATTTGTAAAGATTTCTAAAACATGACAAAATAATATACCTTTAAATAAGTTAAAACAAGCCTAGCACAATGTTTGGAATAAAAGAATTTGAAATTTGTAAAACAACATTGCTAAAAGTAAACATTAAGAAGTAAAATATAATTAACCAAGCAATAAATTTATATAAAAAATTCTTAGATTAACAAAATAATAAAAAATTAAGTTGGTATCAAGTGTTATAAAATTTGATATCTTCCAAATCAAATTACTATAAGACTCTTATTACTAAGTCAAATGTAAATTTATCAGACTTTTAAATATATCATCAATGCAGTGTGATCTCTATAAACAAATGTTACATATAAACTCCATATCCTTAATGTTATTCTCCATGCATGCAATTTATTTTGGGGAGAAAAAAGATTTACCATGCAATTCAAACTATAGTGAATAAAAGAAACGTATTTTATTTCAGTACCTTCCTTTTAATACCGGTTCATTTTTTTACATCAAAATAATAAATTTTATTAAATAAGATCAATCGTTTATAAGAATTTACTCTTTATAATTACATGTACTGATGAAACATCAGTCGAGTTTCGGTAATCGTTAATTTTTGGTCCGCTACCTTTATAATGATAAAAATTTGTTATATAAATCGTAAATAAAAAACATAAGTGAGATTCTGATTGAATGAATTAGCAAAACAGTTTTTGAAACTGTGGCAATGTTATCTAGCGATGCAACATTTTATACATATAACGAAAATAGATTTAATATCAAAAAAGTTCAATCATTGCTACAAGACGGTAATGCGCATTCATATAATGAAAACATAATATTAAGGGGGAATATAATTACAATATATAAACTGAAAAATATTCAAAATATCAACACTAGTAAAACAATAAAATAGGTATTAAATTTTTATAATTACATCCAGTAGGTTAAAGACTCTGGTATCAATCAATTTATTTCTGAAATAACATACTTACACTAACAAATTTAAAATGTTCGATACAAAAAAATTACCTAATTTCGTTACAGTGAACGACGAAGATAACAAAAAGTTTAAATAAAACAAAAGCAAAATTTATTTACAATATTGAATAACTGTTTCTTCAAATGAAAACTTACCAACAGTTCGATACAAATTATAGAAGCTAACTAATTACTACCTTTAAACAATTACCATTTGACAAGTAATGCGCTTTAAAAGTATGAATGAAACCGTAGAGTAAAAAAATGAATTTTCGTATCTTTTTTAAAGTATTCACAAAAATAAACATAAATGAATTGCGCGTACTAAAACTTAGTCCGCCAGAAGGCGCAACAATATACTGAAAAAGTTCAAGAATTAAATAAATAAAGTCAAGAAATCAAAACAAACTTCTAAGAGAAGATTATAAATAGAAATTATAATGAATTTTGAATCCATTTTTGAAATCCTGGTTATTTCTGAATTTTCATTGATGTAATTTAATTTTGATTATAAAATTTTCCTAACTGTAACTTTATGTTCTCACATAAATATCAAAACAAACGTAACTTACATAAACAATATGAGAAATCAAATGAAATTGATTTGTAAAGAATTTGTTTAGTTATTATTTATTCAGTTTTTTGTTCTTGAAATTTTTAAATCAATTAATATGAATTAAAATTATTTAAAATCCTTCTGAGATAAATATTTATTAAGACATCGAAACCTCAATTAATTTTGATTCCGATTTTTATAAATATAAGAAATTAGAATGGGTCGAGCAGTAAAATTAAAAGGACTACGAGCATTTGCTTTCTATGGTGGTTTGGGTGGATTAGTTGGAGCCTGTCTGTATGCAGTTGTTGTTTATCCATACCTTCATATCGATAAATATAGTAAGTTCAGTGACTAAACCTTATATTTGATTATTTAATTCATCTAAAATATTAACTCTTAATCTTAATCCATCTTAAATTTGTTCCTTCTAGAAGAAATACAGAAAATAACAAGAGCTGGAATTGATCAAGAGAAAGTTCAACCTGGCGGTAAGAATATTTTCTTTCTTGATTAAGTGACTTAAGAATCTTAAAGGCTTTTCAATGTTTAACAATAGAAATTTCTTAGTTAAATATTATAATTTTTATCATTTTATATAATATCAAATTTTAAAATTTTTATTTTCTTTTATGGTTTTGAAATTTTTTTTTTACCCCGGTTGTCAAAATTCTCCCTCCTTTTTGAAATTCTGATATTGAATTCCAGAATCATGCACAGTATCTAATAATCAACATTCCTTTCCAACAGTACAAATATATAGCTGTAATTTTTATGCATCATATTAAGTAGTAAATTCTTAGGGTACCTTTTGAGGTTTAACTATAAAATATGCAATTAGTTTTGTAATGTTCTTGATAAATGAGCTATAATTATCATCAGAATTTTGTTGCTGACAAATTCTGTATTTAATTACCTTCTATTAACCATATTCAGTTTTGAATTGTTTATTTAAGAGTTTCTTCTGGATAAATCTACTTGTTTTATACAGTTCTTCTGTATTAAATAAAATTGTAAGACTAAGATTTTTATCCATGTCAATATTATATTGAATATAATTATTCACAAATTTGTAATTATATTTTAAATACATGTATATTTAATTTTTAGAGAAAATTTTTCCTTTATTGAATGGATTGGTATCATGTATAAAATCTACTTATGTACAAGTATTTTAGTTAATTTTTTTTATCTATGGTTCTGTAGTTGTTAATCATTTTATACTAAAGCAAGGGGTGTTTTTTTTGTTTTTTTATTTGATATGTTTTATCTGAATATAAAATACATGTGCCGAAAATAACCTTTCTTTTTTTCATCAAATGCAGTTCTCTAAAGGTTGGATCTCCTGTTTTAAGATATTTACCTGAATCATGTTTATCAGATCATGTCCTATTTTGTTATAACAGTCCAATTTTTCCTCTTTGAATTTTTATGTTCTTCCATTTCCTATTTAATAAACAGTTTAAATATAGGGCCTGGTTTAAAGAAAAATGTCAGATGACCTCTTAGTTTAAAAAGTCTTTTTCAAAAATTTAAATGTGTACATTTAAATGAATTTTTATTGGTGTATGAATATTTTTATTGATGCCATCTTCATCACTTTATCTGAATTAAAATTATAGCACATGTTTCATCATGAAGATTTAAAAGGCAAAATTAACTGAATAAATAAAATGACATAATATTTCATCATTGATCATGATGGTTTTAAATAATTCTAGCTATTTACAGGCATAAAATATTTAATTTCTTACCCCTTTGTAAAAAGATATTAAGATTTTTATTAATACAGTGGTGATTGCTATACATATAAGCCAAAATTGGCTTAAAAATCATATTTCAAAGCGCAAATTCTAATTTAACTTTTGACGAACTTAACAGATACATTATAAGCTTCATTAATATATTATTTGTTCTAATTTTGATGTTTAATGGAGAGTTGTTCCTTTTTTACCTTTTAAAAATTCCTTTTTAACCCTTAAATACATGTCACATTACACTGCAATATTTATGGAAATACATTAATTTTAGTATTGAAATTCTAATCAAAGCTCATTTTTATTTCAGGGATGAAAGTATGGTCTGATCCTTTCGACAGAAAAAAATAATTATTTGATGTTATTAGTTTGTATAAATGATATGAATTCTTGTATTTCCTTTACTGTGTATGAGTTGTAATGACATTAAAATAGCTTTCCATTTATTCCCTCATTTTATTTCTTGATAAAGAATTTGTAAAATGCTAACAAATCATTTATGTACATCCTCACCTAAAATCTAAATTCCATTTTTTAGTATGTGCTCTATAGTTCAATATTTACATTCAAAATAAATCTTTATAGGAATTAATGAAATTTGTATTCATAATGTATTTAATTTATAGACTTAAGTATAAAATGTTTTTAAATTTAAAGATAATTTTATTAAATTTAATAATGTTAAATTAATCATAATTTTCCTTTTGTCATCCTGAGTATGCAATAATTATGCTATATTACCTTTTTATTTAAATAATTATTTCCAACTTTTTAGTCTTATGTGTGTGTGAAATTTTGTAAACAATTTTAAACTGATTTCTTAATGTGCTACATTTGATTATAATATTTGTTATATTTCATTTTTAACTTAATGAAGTACATTTAAAATGATGTAAAGGAGAAATTCTGTTAACTGATTAAACTGTAATTTTAATAAGTTGAGAAGAGAATAAAACCTTCATGTTTTAACTGACACAATGAATATTTTGGTAATGGTTTCTAAATCTTTTGGATTATTTTCTGCTAAATTTTATACTGATCAAAGTTAAGTAATCGATTTCGTTTTGTTTTGCAGATTTGTAAAAATACGCTAGCCCAATGCTGAAAAATTAAAATAGAAAAAATAATATTTCTATTTTATAATATCTTGATATTTTAATAATGTTTGTTCACATGAAATGTACTTGCAATAACAGTAAATTGCTCAAATATTTTTTAAAAAAATGTTTATTTAATTATAATGTGAAACAAATACACAATTCCAGAGATTGTGACGAGTAACATATATACAACCCCAACTTAACACAAATTAGGAAATTTGTACAACAAAAAGATATCACAGCTTCATTTTTAGGAGATTTAAAATGATTTAAAAAGGAGATTTTAAAAAATACACACACATATATTTTTAAACTTTGGCATGTAAATGCAGCATTAAGGAAGATGACACATTTGGTTGGCCAATGTAAAATACTGTTTCATTTTCATTCCAAATTTTTTCTGTCTTGAAAGGAATAAAATCATTTATCAAGTTTAAATATGAAGAAATTATGGAAAAACGATGTGATTCTAAATGTGTGGTATTTTCTGATGGAAATTCAGGAACTGAGGATGAAGTATGCAATCCTGTCTTCTTAACTTCCAAATAATGCATACTTTTGGTTTCTGGAAGAAAAAAAAAGCCAGTTAAAATTAAAATGATTTATTGATAAAATTATTATATATTCAAACTTAAATAATTATTTTTGAAATTTAACACATTTTAAATCTTTATTCATAAATAACTCCATTATTTGACATTTAAGATTTTTTTTTGTAAACATTTTTTTTAAATATTTAAAACCAAACCAATATATATGATACCTAATATTTAACATACTTACTTTCATATTTCTTTTTACACTCCAATCTTAAAACAGCCTTCACTCCTTCATCATCTCCTTGGTCAGCAAGCATCTGACTCAATGTTAATGCAAAATCCAAGTCAATATTGCATCCTATAAGAAAATTCATTGTTTTCATTAATGACATTGGAAATATTTAATGCATACACACTTAAACACTAAAAAAAGAAAGGAAAAAAAAATGAAATCCACAGTTGCAAATTTCAAATGATCAGGTGAGAACATTATTATTTTTTTATTAATTATTTATTTTAAATTAAGTCATTAATCAGTTTGAAAAAATTATGAGACATCTCTTCCTTTAATGATAATTTTTTTAAAAACTGGTAAACAAAGTTTTAGAGCTCGGCCAATTAAAAAAAAAATTTTTTTAAGTAATTTTGATAAAAACACTATAACTGAAAACTATTGCATATGTAATAAAATCCAATGAATGTAATACAGATTGATATTAAAATTATATTCTAATATTTAAAGAATTTTGAGAAATACAATTAGTAATAGTGAGCTTATAATATCATTAAAGAATAAATATAAGTCGTGTTTTACAGAAGTGGGATAGTTAAAACTGAAAGAAAAAAAAAATCTTCTGAGTGCAAGATTACTTATTTAAAAGTAAGAAATCCAAAGCAAACATGAAGGTGTCACTTCATAAAAATGACCAAAAAAAAGCAATTGATAGTAAATTTAATTAAATATCTTAAATAATACTAGCAAAACAAACCTCAAATGTCATGGGTCAGGTAACTCGCTATCTATTCATGGAAAAACGAATATTTCATTGCCTTCAAATTTCAGAAACACCAAAACAACATCATGTCATCACATGATAATAAATTATATATTATTCTGTTTTGAAGATACACAAGATCTGGTAAGGGACTGGTCTCATGATTTTTAACAACATTCAGGGGATGAGAACGAAGTCCAAGTAGGCAACTCCCTTCTTTAAACTTTTGCACCACACCAGTGGAAGGAAATTTGGCCCTTCAAAGTATCTAATGCAAACCAAACCTGTTGGTTTGACAGTTTTTGGGTGAAATCAAATTTCAAACTTGGGACCCTCTCGGCAAAGTTGAGATTTTGTTACCCACAAAGGTTCCATATTAGACAAGGGAACTTAAACAATAACATATATATTTCAAAATTTAAGTAGTTGCTATGCACTGTACACAGTATGTGATTCCAATGAAATTACATAACTATGAATCTCAATAATAATCTAGAAGAAAAATATAACTTATTGCTAAGATTAATGGTAACTTTATCTCAACCAAACTATGTTGCTTCATGTTGCAACTGACACCTGTTTCTATGTCAATACAGATTAATTTTTAAGTTGCAACAGATGCAAGTTTTTCTCAATTTACAAATGAGCTTTTATTCTGATTAATAGGTTGTAAATTGAAGTGGTTATAAGAAATATTGTTCAACATTACTTGCACTAAAACAAGTTATAAGAATTATACAAAAAACTTTAAAATGCAATCTATGAACATATTATACATAATATGAACAATATATAAATAATGTTAAGAATTTTGTGTAAATATTTGTAAACAGTTTAAAAGTATAAAATTAATGGTAATAGAATCGCACGTGAGAGAAAAAACAGTTCTAAAGGGGATTTATAACAGAACATCATCATATTTGGCGATGTAGGTGTGTTGGTGACATACAGAGATTCCTAATGTTTTTTAATACATGCTAAAATGTGTAGTAGAAGCTAAGAAATTAAAATTTGTTCCCAGGGAATGTTGGAGAAATTTCCAGACATTCTGTTTCCATACTTTAGTGGGACGCTATTCAAAGGCATTACTTAAGCTGGGGAAAAAGATCAGTTCGGAGAATGAGCTATATTAGTCGACTTAGCTCGAGAGAGCGTCTTTTTTTTTTTTTTGACATGCTTTCTATAACTTTGTTGTTAACACAAATTAGCAGATTAAATAGGGTTGATTAAAAGTGGATTTTTAGTTTGTGTTATGTATATTTAAAACATGTTTTTCTCGAAAATAAAGTCTGCATCTTTGCATTGTTCTTTTGAGAATTTTCAAAACAATATGTATTCTTACATGCAGTGAAAAAAATACAATAATTTTTTAAATTTAATTATTTATTTTTGATTATAAGTTGATGGTAAAATGTGTTAATGTATAGATGTATTCCAAAAACAGAAATAAATCTCAGCATTTTATAAAATATCCAGCCAAAGTATGTAATGTTTGATTTCAATATTTCCCTTTCCAAACTTTATTATTTCCTTGAACTCCATGTAGCAGTTCTTGGTATTTTGTCTAAATACTAAATTTGCCAATTTTTCTCAAATTTGGATTAAATCCTCTGAAGAAAAACCTATTTCTCTATAAGAATATAAATGTGATAACTTTAAAATGCAAAGTATTATATTAACAAAATTTGTTATACTGATATATAATCAGAATTGTATTATATTAAATGCTAAATAAAATCTGTGAAAAAGAGGAAAGGGTTGTTGGTCTACATGTGAATGTGCTAAATTAAAATTAAGATGGCTTCAATAAATTTGTATCATTTTTGGATATATATTTGCCTCAAATTTTGAATTTAGTTTGTTCAAAAGAAGACATTTAAATGCATATTCAGTTTTTTTCATTCTGTTACAAAGAACAAAATGTAGTTAGGACAGCTGGTACATACAAAATTTTTGTGGTTCGATGCCCTATACCTTGGAAATTTTCATGTTCTCTTTCTACACTACTATACCTTTCCCATTCATTCAAAGTATGTAGAAGAAGAAAGAAGGAGAGTTAAAGAAAAAATTACTTGATTGTCTAAGTAAGAAGAAGAAAACAATCATGCTTGTTTTTTATATTTTTCTAAAAAGTACTAGTTCCCACAATATATAGCTTTAACATTTGATATAAATCCTAGACAATGTATGTACAAAAATTAAATGTTATTTCTTGCTTTTTAAAGGTTTCTACAGAAATTCGAAATTTAAATAATTTTTAAATTCAAAAACTACATAAATAAATTATGTGCCATTAATAAACAAATATCGATTCTTACCTCCTAGCCCGTCTTCATAATATTTTATAAGACTCATAATTGACTTGGAGTGTCCTAATTTAGCATTCTTTGAAAAATACTCCATAGCAATTTCATGATCTGCATGAATACCCCATCCATTTTCATAGCACAAACCAAGATAATATGTAGCATCCACATTCTGCAAATGAAAAATTGCCAAAGACAACTTCATAAAAACAAGAATGTTTTAAGTTATGAATAATAATAAAAAAAATCTACCTCTAATAAATAGATTTTTCAAAATAAACAATAATTATATTTATGTCTAATAATAATTATTACACAAAAGTATTAATAACCTTAAATACTAAATATATATTGCTTAGCATTAAAATTTTATTTTAGCAAGCAATACTGCACTCCACAGAGCATCTGACTGAAATTGAAATCTTTTCATTGACAAACACTTAATATAGACAACTGCTATTTAGATTACTATAAAATTCATTGGTTCTCAGATAATAATAATTGTAATCCAACTTCATAGAATTAGCAAAGGTATATATATTACTTACTGTTGGATGAAATTGGGTGTTTCTTCATTATCTCATTTTATGGTGATTTTACTTTTTGATTAACTATGTTATTTTAAGACAAATCAAGGCCTTACATAAAGTTTAAAACTTATTAAATCTAAAATTAGAACCATAAGTTTGATTTAAAAATTTAAAACAAAAAGAAAATATCTATCAAAGGTATATCCTTAAAAGAATACAACAATAATAAATCTATACAGTAAACAGAAGTTGTAGAGCCATTTATATTTAGATAAATATAAAGACATACTTCACAGTTTCTAAACCAGAAATTGATCTCAATTAGCAATTAGCTTTCTCTCACGATACTCAATTAGGATCAGTATCATGAGAGAAAGAATGGGTACTAATGAATGCCTACTATTCCCCATTTTGACATCGTTAGGATTTGAAATTTTAACTACTCATTATTTGATAAATCATAATTATTGATTAGTTTTTAAGCATATAGTCTCTTAGTTCAAATAATAAGGTCCAAAATAAAATGACACAGAATATCTTGCATTTTATATTTAAAAAAAAAATGAATAAAAGAAATAACTTAATTTCAACTTTAGAATTAAATTAACTTTTCATATTTTTTTTTCAAATTTTAATACAAGTGTAATAAATATATTTTGGGGGCGGGGTGAAATACAAGTAATTAGCAAAATGATACTAATACGATTTTTGAAATATAAAGAAAGTCTCTAAAAATCCACAGCATCACATTTTGTTTTAAAAGATGAATAGAATAAAATCTGTTGCACAGCTATTTCTTATTTTTATTTCATTCAGAAAGAAAAAAGAAACATTGATTATCAGAATAAGTTAAAAGGCAAAAATAATTCAAAAGACAGGACATCAGTTAAATTTTCAAAATAATGTTTACAATTTTAATTCAATAGCAATACACTAAATTAAGAACTAAAAATTTAATTAAGAATTTGCATTCTGACAGTTTTCATGACAAAAGTAAAGTAAAAAAAATACTTACATCTTTGGAAGCTAAGTCACTGAATAGATCAAATGCATCAGACCACTTTTCATCCTCTAAATATTGTAATCCTAGGAATATTATAGCCTAAACAAATAAAATGTATTACAGCAATTATTAATAAAATGTTTACACCAAAATAGATACTCAGATAACACCAAAAGAAGAAGAAAAAACTTCCTATAATACTATATTTAATTACAAGTAAATATAATTTTTTAAAAAATACCTCTTGAATGCCTTGGTCAGCTGCTTGTTCTAACAAAAGCTTTGCAGTTTCATGATTTACGGGCAAACCCCCCAAACCTTCACGAAAATATCTCGCTAAATAGAGAGATGCCATACCATGACCTTTCATTGAGGCTTTTCTAAAGCAAAATGCAGCCTGAAAAAAAAAAAAAAAATACATTAAGGGACTAAACAAACAGAATATTATAATTTTATATTTATGAAATAAAAATTAAGGCAAATGTTTGTTTTCATATTCATTGTTGAGTTGCAAATGAAAATTCATTGAAATAAAATTAAAAGAAAATATTCTTTGAAATATTTAATATGTACATAATTTTTTTTAACAATTACATATAATTTACAATAAATTGCATATTTAAAAAATGAAAATAGCTCAACAATTACATCTTATCCTGAAATAACACTTATAAGAGAAGGACTGTCAAGTTTTGCAATGTTCATGTGAACATTTAACTAATTATTGATATATACTTTCAGTTCTCTCTAAATATGTCCTTTTATTAATCTTATTATTAATTTATCTAGAATAAAATATTTCAAGATTACAGGGCAAACAAAACTACAATTAACTACATATTAAATTTTAAATTTAGAAAAGCAATGTTATAAAGTTAAAGATTTTCCATCAAATATGGAGTTTCATTATAGTTATTATAAACCTAAATTTTATTCCATCATTTTCAAATGGTTAAGATAATCCTCAGAATAATTTTTTGCAAATAATGATTTGCTTTGTAGTAAGTATTTATGTAAAATTAAATATAATTAATTTGTCAATATTCAATTGAGATGTAAAAGAAAAGATATAGTCTAAAAGTTTCTATTTCTCATACTCTTCTTAGGGATTGAAAACATTTTTTTTTCCTTTTTTTTACATATTAGCAATTTGATGCATAATCAGTAGAAACATGCATATATATATAAAAAAAACCTAACTTGTTAAGCACCTATATGCTAGGCTCTATTTATTTATTCTCCCTCCACCACTTCTTATTTCAATACATAAATACTTTTCAGTTTTTATTTAATCTTTTGTCAATGGTAATTTCTATGAGTAACTATTTGCCCGAAACAGATATTAAATTGTAGACAATCATTTGATTTACCATGGATTAATTAAATCACTTTGTTTAAAACAATCATTTTAATAATTTTTTTAAACAAAATATTATTATTCTAATTTTTTGGTCCTAACAATCTAACCAGATTTATTGACAAATACTGATTATATGCAAATCCAAATAATACAAATTAGACTATAAGTAAAAGAACTAATACTTTTTATAAGGCTAGCTTATGGGCATTTTATGTTATTGAATTTATTTAAAAATGGGTATATTGCCATTAGAAATGCAAAAGCAAATAAATATTACTTTAATACATACCCTTGTTAAATTCATTCTAGTTCCTTTTCCTAATTCATAACAAATTCCTAAGTTATATAATCCTTGACTAGAGCCAAGACGTGCTGCTGCTAGGAAATGTCGAAAAGCTTTTTTGTTATTTTTGTCTAAAAATGAGATACCTATTGAGTTATGTAAAGTAGCAGCATATTCATTGGATTTGTTTTTTATATCCTGGAAGATATTTAGATTTGAATCCACCTAAAAATATTTGAAAAACATTATTAAAATATTTCTTAAACTACAAAAATAGCAAATCTTGCAAAATATTGTAAAAAATGATAAATATAAAAATAATACCAACAAATAAAAATACCTTTTTAAAAAAAGAAAAAGAAGAAACAGCAAAAAGATTACAAAAAAAGTAAATGAAGTAGAGATTTATAAAGCTATATTGGATCACATTTTGATTTCTGATTCATTTATGCGGAAGATAATTTTAAGCTATAGACTTGAATATTGCTATAATAAGGGTTTAATAATACATTAATTTTTTTAATTTGAAATGATTCATCAGTATAACATTTATTTCAAAATCTCTACATTATAATTATAATTATTATGGATTGTTTATTTCCTAACTAAAGGAGGATAAATAGTTAATTGTATAAATAAGAGTATAATATAAATAAAAATAAAAGCATAGGTTTCTCAATAACATTTAAACACATTAATTTGGGAATGTGTTTAAACAAAACAAAAAATTTCACTTTCTTCACTAAACTTATAAAAGAAATCTTTTTTATCAGAAAAAAAAGGAACAATAATATTTTTACAGCAACAAAAAAAAAAAAAAAAAAAGTTTTTTTTTTTTTTTTTTTGCTAAACTATAAAAATTTACTAAAGTGCATATTATTTATTATGAAAAATTTTGAACATGTGGATCGCATGCTATATAGTTTAACAAATAAAAATGCAAAATTGGGAATGTTTTTTTTTCTTAGAGCTTTTGGGTACCATAACTAGCAAGTGCTGAAAAAAAAATTATGGCTTTTGGTTCAAAATAAAAATTTCAAACTTTTTACGGGCTACAATTTAAAATAGAAGAAAAATTATTATTCCTTCATATATTTTATGAAGGATTAATATTAATACACAACAATCTATTTATCTTATATAATAAAGTGTTACTTTTTATTACAAACATAATAATTAAATGATTTATTATAATTTTCATAAACAGCTAAAAATTAAATTAAATTGGATTATAGATATGAAAGGTATTAATACTTCACATTAATTTCTTTTATTATAGGATAGCATATAAAATTAAAAAGATTTTTAAAAAAATACATACATGTGCTTCAACAGACACTTCAGTTTTATCTTCAGATACAGGAGGCAAGATGTTTTCAGATGACTCCATGTTTTGATTTGATGCTCCTTGCATAGCAAGAACATGTCTTGAAAAAGGGCAAAACAGCCGTGTTCTTTCATCATCAAACAGTGAATAAAATTTATGCCGATGCAAATTGAAGCTCAATATAGTTGCTGTACTCTAAAATAAGAGGTTCATATACATCTTTTAACAATGCAAAGTCATTAGAGAAAACTTTAAAGAACAGTTAAATGCTGAAAATATATTTAAAGTCAAACCTAGAAGCTCAGGAAATTCTGATTATTTTGCTAGACTAAGTTTTTATTTAAATTATTAAAAAACATTCATATACATCGTTTTTTAAAAACTATATATATGAATGTTTTTTAATAAATATATAAAAATGTAAACAGTCCATAACAATGCTAAAAATATTATATTGAAATAATTATATCAATAAATTATCAAATGAAACATAATTAACTTAAAATTAACTTTTATTAAAATTAATAAAAGTTGAAGAAATGTAATTAGGAATAGACTTTCTATGAAAAGGATTAGAAAATGATTTTATGACAAAAATAATCTAAATTATCCAAGGATGTGTATTTATATATGAAAATTACTTTAAAAAAAGTCTTTTTCAAGCTTTTATAAAAATGCAAATTCTAGATGTACAAAAACAGGATAAATAATCAATAGAAACTTTTAACACAAAGCATTACAGTATATATTTTAAATATTATTATAACATAAAATTAAATTATGTTTGTGTTTAATCCCTGATTTATTTTCATACAGGAAAGCAATCAGCAATCAATTTCTTTTTATTACTTTTAATTTAAACTAAAAATTAACTAAATTTTAATTTAATTCAAAATTTAAACAACCTGTTTTAAGAAGGGTAAAGAAGCAAATGAATAATTAATAATAAAGATGCAATGAATGAATTAATGGATATGAACACAAATACATATCAATATACATAAAATTACAATCTTTAATTTAATAATCTTGAAAAAATAATCAAACATCTGATCATATTCATGTTTATCCAACAAGGATGAAAAGCCCATTCAAATAACATGCCTTGTAAATGTAATATGGAAAGGCAAGTGTAGTTTAGTCCCTATGCCAAGTCGCCAATAAAAATGGCAGACAAAATAAACAAACAAAAAAAAATCCGCAAAACAGATACAGATACCACTTTCTTAATTAAAATTAAGATCTTTACTGAATAGTATTCATCAGATTTATATATTTTTTTTAACCCTTCAATCACTAGTCCTGTTATCTTAACAATTTTGAAATGAAATTTTTCAAACCGGCTGCACCAGTCTGTTGGGTAGTGAGCAAAATTTAGTGCATGAAATGCCTTTGGCATTTGAAGAAGGCACCAGGCAAAATATTTCAACTTAAATAAACTTATATCTTCATTAATAGTGGGGGTTAGAACCCAGTAGCTTCCTTAACATATTAAGAATAATGAATGTGTGGAAGATAGGAACAGTAAGTAACCAAAAGAAGAATGGATGAAGAAGTAACTGAAACACTCTCAATGCAAAATTTCAAACAAGGATCTTTTCCCCAACTTCCTAAACTTAAAAAAAAGAAATATATTCTTTTTTATTTTTTTAAAACTAAATTAAAAGCTGCAATCGATGTTTCTTTTTATTACTTTTAATTTAACATTTTTCATAAAACAGTTGCAGATCATATACAATTCAACCATTGTAAAAAGCAGTAAATAAAACAGGTTTTAGGTTAGGGTTGCTAGAAGATCATTTCGCTGGGTTGCCATATTTGTGGCAAACTTGGGGACACACCAAACTACACTTCAACTTATGGAAATAAAATATTTATTACGAAACAAAATTTATATATAGACATAAACAATAATTACTTTATAAGAATAATTTTATGGAAAAATTATAAACTTTTATAAAAATTATGTGCATTAGGTGCTTTTTATAAAGATTAGTTAAAAAACACACAGGTAAACATGACATGAAAATATGATAAGCTTATAAGAAGGTTTATCATAAAAATAAAATAATTTAATCACTTACTAGCCAACTAGCTGTTTCCAAAAATAAGGATCTGGACACATGAAATCGGAAATCAGCACAATTCCAATAACGCTGTTTAAAGCGTTCCTTCTTCCCATCACTTTGTTCTGAAGATCTATAACATATATATTATTTAATTTTAAATGTGAAGAATAAAGTTAACTTAACAAATAGTTTTTTTGGTAACATATCTATTAAATTGAGAACAAATATCTACTTAGATTATTTTTTTTAATTTTAAATGCTCACTATACACTATAATACAATTTGATTTAATATTTTTTATCAAAATTCTATACTATGTTGTGAAGATTTATGAGAATAATATGCATAATTAATTTAATTAGGAATATTTTAATTTCAAAATAGGAAGACATAAAGAAATTTGAAGATATGAACACTCAAATCTTGGATTGTATAACTGAATGAGATAAGATAAAAATAAAATGAAAGAAAGAAGGCAAATTATATTTAATTAGTTGTAAAATTAAAATCAACATCATCCAATTAGATCAAATTTAAAATTTATTAATGAAGACATTTTAGTAACTGTTATAAAATTAAAAAAAAAGTTTTATCATTTTGAAAATGGAAAATAAGAAAATATTGTAAATTCACTGATCACGAAGTTGCGCATAGTTTCTGCACATTATAAGATTATATAAGCAATAATTTTAATAATTATCTTCATGAAATAGAAAGAAAATTAAGTATTGTCAAACATTTAAAATAATACGATTTAAAGAATAAACTTATAATATACTTTTTCTTTTCAGAAGATGAGACTTTTGAATGGATTTTTAAAACAGGATTTTGAGCACTTTCAGAGGTATATTTGGTTTGATTTGGATGTAATCTTGGGAAAACTATAGAGGAAAAATAAAAGAAAAAGCAATTAACAATGTATTCTGAAGTATAAAAAAAAGAAACATACTTCATTTAAAACAGTTAAATTCATTAAAAAAATACAATTTACTCAAAATGATAAATAATAATTATTTCTACATTTATTTTTATTTTTCTAATTCCAGATATTAAAATAAATATTTATAATATCAATTTAATATTATTTTTTAAAAAGCAGTAAAAGAAATAAAATTAAAAATAAATTCAAGAAAAACTAAGGTTGAAGTATATTTTTAATAAATTCCAATTTAAAATAGAATAATGTTTTAAATAAAGTTATCTAAGTAAATTTAGAAGGTGTGAAAATAAAATATCACTATTTCTATATAAATTTTTAAAAAAGATTACATTAAGTTCCAATCCAAAAAATCATTATATTATAATTTACTTCAGCATAAGTCTTAAGAAAATATTATTTTTACATCAAATTAATTTGAAAAACTTTGGAATAAAATAACCTTACTTGATAGAGTTTCAGTTTTTGTAAAAATGTTATCAAATTATTTGTACTAGACTTATAGGTAAATATGCCTTATCTCTACAAACTTTTATCAAGGTTCGCATTAAAAACAGAAACTTAATCCCTTATCTAAAAGTTGCTGTAATCATAAGTAACCATTCCATTTTAATATAACTTAGAATTTTTTCTGACATATTTAAGAGACACACAAAAAGTTTCGAATACATTAGAATAAAAATTACACTAAAATTCTGACACACACACATATATATATATAAGAAGGGTTGTCAAAATAAAATATTTCAAGTAAGAATGGATCTTTCTATTGAACTGTTACTGCATTGCAATATGCTTGATTGAAGAAATTTAATGAAGACCAATTTTAGCATAAAATAAGTTAAGAAACTAAAACAAAACTGATGGACAATGATAGCTACTAATTAATAAATCTAAGAGTTTGTATTATTAAAGAAGAACATTAATATATTTATAATACTTATCAAAAATTAAAATTTGCTAGATTTTAAGAACATACTCATGGAAGGAGAAAATTATTGCTTCGCAAAGGATCTATTAATTTACATAAAAATCATGCTTGTCAACAAATTTTATTTATTGATAATAAGAGAATTTTTTTTAATAATATACCAATATGGAAAAATGTTTTTATTTTAAATGAAGAAATAAATTAAAAAATAAAAATATTAAACAAAACTTTGGTAAAGAAAGCTCAATTAACATCTTGATGCACAGAACGAAGTACATCCTGATTTTCGAAGTCAAAAGAACATGCTAGAACATGCTCAGACAAGACATTGACATAAAATTCGTAGGTTTCAAATTAATTTGGAAAGAAAAAGAAACGAATATTCGTAATATGCAAAATATATATACTTAAGTTCCGAGTGATTTTCCACATAATTGAATGTGGTCATAAAAGTTTGCAAACAAATGCACGTTGTTTATCTGATGATGATGATATTGATGAAGATGATTCTGTTTAGGTTTGTGATTAATGTGATCGAGTTGTTTCTCTGCTGCTGCTTCCAACTTTGTGCCAAAGACAGATTAAAATCACAATGGTTAGGCAAATAATTACGATATTGAACTAAAAACATTTTATGTTTGTTAAAATATTCGGATTATTTTGTTTTATTGCTGTAGTTTATCATTTTGTTCATTACAATCCTAGAAGTTTAAAAAAATAATTTGAATAAATAATATATTTAATCAAACATTATACAATTGAAATATGCCTGCCATTGTCTGATTAAGTCAAAGCACGACATTGCAAGGTTCAGAAATGTAACTTAATGGAAGAAGTTAATGCTTTTTATCATCAGATAATTATCTCAGTCATTATTATTCAAAAGTCGATAGCATTATCTTATGCATGCCTAACCTTTCAACCAACTGGAACGTAGAACATTTTTCAATGAATTTCTCCAATAACGACTGGAGTAAGATTAAGCTTTCTTTACTATCCTAAAACTGATTGAACTGTAGGACGCCCTTTTATGAAATTGTTCAAAACCAATTAAGACGTAGAGAATTTTAACTGCCCATAATAAGATAGAAGTGTGTGTGGGGGGGGTCAACCACTATCAAGTCGTTTTGTAATTTTCTCCAGTTGCTATAGTTAGAATGAAATGTCATTAGTTTCTTTATTTAAATTGAAATTGATTGTTATCATAATATCATGCTATACTATTGTGCACTTCAGTGATTTCTGTTTTAAAAAATATTGGTCTTTTCATTGAAAATCAACTTCTGTAGCAATATTTGTTATATATTTTTTATTTCTAACTTCCTTGTTACATGAATGTTTCACTTTTTTTTTCTTCTTTTACCTATTGATTTTGAATAATAAAATTCTATAACAGCATATTCTTTCAACTCCTCTTTATATCCTATTTTACTTTTATATTTGTATTTATCATGATCTTATTCTTGTTTATTAAATTTAAATATTGTATGTTTTATTTTATATTCGTTCTGAGTAATTTTTATCAATGTAACGTTAAAATTTAAAAAAACATTTCAGATACATTCTGTTTTAAAAGTGTATTGCTCAATATTATGTTTTTTATAGGTGATAAAGAATATGTTGTTCAGTATTCAGGTTGTTTCTGTTTAATGAAATTGATTTCATCATTTTTGACATTCTTGCCATACTATGTTTATATTCTTTGTGTCTAGAAAAAGAGATGTTGATAAACAACTTTTGAGTTGTTGTTTTTTAATAGGTAAGAGCACTGAAACATCCATTTAATCATATTTTTTAAAAATAATTCTATGTATTTTATCTATTTTTAAATGTGTAAATAAAAATTATAAAGGCATAATTTTATTTGTTTGTCCTTTAATGATTTCTATAAGTTAAAATAAAATAACTGGTTCTGGTTGCATAGATTTTAAAAAATGGTATCTACACCTTTTATAGTTCATAATTTGCAATTGTAAACAAAATTTATTATATATATTAAAAATTTGAGTTTCATGTTTTTTTCTTCTGAGCAAACTGAAAACATCAAAGTCTCAAGTAAAAATCATTTACTTAAGAAAATCTCTTAGTAAAAATTACTAATTAAGAAAAAAAAAATGTAATAATTTTATTGGTAAGCTTCAAAATTTTAACTTATCTAAAAGTAATATTTATTTTTAAAATTTATATTTATAAAATTCAACCTACAGAGAAGGATAGTTTCTTTTTCTCTGTGATTTAACATTTAAATTAAAAAGAAAAAATGTAATTTTTCAAAAACACCACCATAGCCATTTGTCAAAATGTATCTTTAAACTATATATATATATATATATATATGTGGAAAAGTAAAGAATAAAAGGGTAGTAAACAAATTTAAAAATGATAATTAATTAGACGAAAAATAATTGCATTGAAAATACTTATTGAAATCTTAGGATAAGAAATGAAATTAAAATACTACAAAAGTTAGTGAAAATAATTAAAAATATTAAATCTTAAAAAATATTAAAAGTTTTTCATAATTATTCGGTTAGAGTAACATTCAACTGCAACAGCTGACTGCAATTTTTTCACCAACGTTATCGGCAGACATCCCGAGATGCGCAGAACGGTTGAAAATGGGGTCAATTCATGTGACGTAAAACGTACGTGACATGTGACTTCTGCGCATGGCATTTAAGTCTTCATCCGCAACGCTTTCCTCGATGACTCTGTCATTAACGCCCTCCACCAAGTATGAAGCGGATTTTTTGTTTACATTTGTGGCTGTAATTTTGTGTTGTTTTCTTTCTTCCTATTAAAGTTAAAAGATGAAAGACTAATGTCCTGCGTGATGCTTTAATGCGAAACACAAGTTATTGCCATGATAAAATGCATTTTTTTAGTCTCCTTTCAACAATCCTGACATTAGCTGTTAGCTTTGGAATAGAAGGTTGTTGTTTTCGAAGTTGTGATATGCGCCGTTTATCTTCAAGAATTCATTTAGTGTGTTTATATTCACAGAATTTTGAATTCCAAAAACTGTTCTAGCAGTGTTTTTTTTTTTTTTTTTTTTTTTTTTTTAGAAAACCCTCTCAAAGGAAAAGAAATTGGTACGTGATTTGCTGTCAAAAACAAATGGGGACAATTAAAATCTTCAGTGCATTTCTAATTTTCTTTATTGACATTTGATGGAATTTTCTGATAATTTTGAATATACTTAGAAGATTTTGAAATGTTTACATGAATATTAAATTACATTTATCCTACAAAATCTTATCTAAATTTAATTTATGTAAGTAAACAAGCTTTTATTGTAAAAACTATTTCTCTTAACTGAAAATTAGTGGCTGTAATGCTGACTTGGGTGGAGGTGAATAAATTTGTTCAAGATTTATTAAATAAATGGATCTTTTCCAACTACTGGAAATACAATTTTGTATTGATTGTTACCAGCTTTTATAATTGATGTATTGTATTAAAAGTGCTCTTAATTTGGTAAATTGAATGCTACATACTTCAATGCTACTTTTTCTAAAATAAACCACAAATTTCAAAATGAGCTTCAAGATTCTGTGAAAAATATTCATTCCTGAGAATATTGTTAATAATATTAAAATGAGGGCATTAACAAATTTCACTAAAGAAAAGGTTTTCTCTCTATTCTTCTTTTAATTTTGAAGATCTTCAAAAATTAAATATGTTGAAGCGTCCATTTAATTTTTTTTAAAAAAATTAAAAATCCATTTGATTTTTGAAAATAAAGACTCCAGATTTATTATTGACTGCATAGAAACCTATCAATCCAAGAGAACAGCAGATGACTTCCAGTTTTTATAAGTAAGCAAATATTCTAAAATATATGATAGGAATAATACCCTCAAGAGCTGTCAACTTCATTTCACCATTACACTGTGATAGCATATCTGACAAGGAATTTTTTTGTTAAAAGCTATCTGATGGATGTATTGGAACTGAATGATTTTGTGATGACAGATAAAAATTTTCAAATTGAACGAGAACTGAAAAAAAAATAAAGAAAATAGGATATAAATTGAAAATAACTTTTTAAAGGACTATACTCAGTTTAATATCACTGAGAGAATTGATAATTGCAATATATCTTATATAAGGTTATAGTAGAAAGGGCCATTTCAAAAATTATAATGTATAAATATTTTGTAGGGGTTGTTCTTTATACGTGCTTATATAATATCAATATCTTGCACGTTGTATAACTTTAAAAGACCATTAATTAATATCAAATAATTTTTTGTATTTGTTTTTTAGTTTTTGACATTATAATAAAATGCATTTTGAGGTTTTGCTTTTTGAGTATGAACCTCAAAGCTTTCTTTACCTTGTAGTAATTCATACTATTTTGTTATTGCTATGTAATCATATCTAATAACTAAAGAGCAAAATGGATGGTTCCAGAGATCATTATTACTAGTTTTTTAAATACCTTTGTTTATTTGTAATAGGTTCAAGTCAAATTTATGTCAAGTTGCTGTTGCTATAGTTAGAAAGAAATGTTGTTAGTTTCTTCATTTAAACTGAAATGGATTATTATCATAATATCATGGTATACACTTTGTGGATGTCAGTGATTTCTGTTTTAAAAAATATAGGTCTTTTCATTGAAAATCAACTTTTGTTTGTTATATTTTTTTTTTCTAACTTCCTTGTTACATGAATGTATCACTTTTTTTTTCTACTTCTTTAACCTATTGATTTTGAATCATAAAATTCTATAAAAGCATATTCTTTCAACTCCTCTTTATATCCTATTTTACTTTTATATTTGTATATACCATGATCTTATTATAGTTTATTAAATTTACTGTATTGTATGTTTTATCTTAAATTCGATCAGAGTAATTTTTGTCAATGTAACTTTAAAATTTTAAAATACATTTCAGATATGTTCTGTTTTAAAAGTGTATTGCTCAATATTATGTTTTTTATAGGTGATAAAGAATATGTTGTTCAGTATTCAGGTTGTTTCTGTTGAATGAAATTGATTTCATCATTTTTGACATTCTTGTCATACTATGTTTATATTCTTTGTGTCTAGAAAAAGAAATGTTGATTAACAACTTTTGAGTTGTTGTTTTTAATAGGTAAGAGCACTGAAACATCCATTTAATCATACTTTTTAAAAATAATTATATGTATTTTATCTATTTTTAAATGTGTAAATAAAAATTATAAAGGCATAATTTTATTTGTTTATCCTTTAATGATTTCTATAAGTTAAAATAAAATAACTGGTTCTGGTT
>JAOUZG010039505.1:183833-224582 GCA_026289955.1 Argiope argentata
TAAATAGATGATAAAAATGGCATGTTTTCATCAGTCTCAATAGTTGTACGTGAGAAAAATTCATTACATTATAAATTGTTAAAAACTACATGAGCACTATATAGCTCATAATAGATTTTAAGTCGTATAAGTTTATTAGTGCTTATTAGCATAATAAATTAGATTTTCGTCATGTAGTTAAGAAATTTATTAAATTGAATTCAAAACTGCCAAATGCTGCGGTTATTCTCAATCGGTTATCGACATAAGTTATAGTATTTTCTAAGAAATTTATGTTTATTGTTTGTTTCTTTTATACTGCAATATAAATAATTATTTGTAGTTGTATTTTTTTCATTTGAGTTTTACCATTGGACATCTTGGGAAAACGGAAGGATATTTGTACTATCTATATGCAAATTTTTAAATTAAATGTCTCTCTTTCTCCATCATTGTTTAAATATAAAATCCTTGTGATGAATGTTATAATAAAGATATCAAAAGGTTAAAATCGTAGCTGAGATATACAAATAACGTATGTTATTGAAATTGTACTCGTAGATTTGAAATTTGTCAGTAGGGTCAAATTTCTGTATTTTATTTGAACATGTGAAAAAATGGCTGTAAACAAAAAAATTAGAATTATGTAATTTGCATCTAACTTTAACAATGATGTTAGAAGAGGACAATGAATTCCTTTAAATATACAGCATCAAAATCCTAATCCATAGATTAAATAATAAATATCTACAAATTTCGAGGATAATTTTATATTCTACTCACCCAATGGAGTATTCAACAGAAGATAAAGATCTGATAAAAATTTGAGAAGGTCATCATTTAATAGGCATTCTATTCTAGGCCTATTAAAAGCATAAAAAATAATGATTTTTAAAAAGCATGTCTTTATTTTTTAACCTATTTTATTGAATATTATAATGTTTATTTTAATTTTGTTGAATTATGAAATAATAATTACATTGATGTTGGTCTGATGATAAGATATTTTCTAAATAGAAAAAGTAGCTGATTTGACAAAATTAAATATTTGACAAATTTTATAATGACTTGCAATATAAAATCTTTTTCTTTCATAGATTTTTTTAATAGTTACAAAAACTTGTTATTTTTTATTTTATTATTAATGTATTTTTATATAATTATCTTTCTAATTAAATTGTTTAAATTAAAAAATAGCAAAAAAGGTATTAAAGAAAAGTAAACATTCGATTAATTAGCTATAATATTTCAGCACCTCCCATGAAAATATTTTTGTGACTTCACGTTTCCTGTATGATTAAAATAGAAAAATTATTATTTTATTTAAAAATTTGAACCACCGAAATAGACGAGAATTTTTTCCCCTGTCCTTCCCTTCTGTGGCTCTTTTCGGTATAAATTATCCTGAATTTTCCCGCCTTAAAATATTATTTTCATTTGGTAGTCACAATTTGAATTCTGCGAAGGAATTAGCGTTTTGCAGATACAACGGCGGATCCTTCACTTGAGGTAATTTTTCAGTTTTCTCTGTTGTTTTAGAGGGAAGAAATTGCTGGGTCGGGTTTCTGGCACAGAGGTAGCGCTTCTTCCTCGTGTTCTGGGAGTCCCGGTTTGGGCATGGTTGTTCTTCTGTGCGCTATCTGTGAGATGAGTGAATGTGTCCCCCTTGTAAAAAGGGACTGCAGATAAGCAAATGTGGCAAGAAACGTGGTGAGTACGTAGCTAAGACGTACTCTTGGTCCTAATTGGCGCTACTTCAAAAACAAGAGACGTTCCTTTCGGCTTAAATCTGCTGCTGAATAAGCAGAAGGCTTATCCACAGGCAAGTGTCATAAGTAACAACAACAACAACAGCAGAAATCAATGGAGAGATCCTTTTGCAGTTACTAATCTCACGCATAAACCATGAAACTTTTAAGTAGCCAAATAGGGGATAAAATGTTGATGAGAAAATATAAGAAATAGCTAAGAAAAGGGAGGGCTGTATAAGCTCGACGAAGAAATTGATGGGATAAAGCGAAGGAATTTACTTGTGATCCAATAACCACTGACTAGCTCCCTCCAGCTATCCTAAATCTGTATTTACAGAAAGGTCAGTCATCTTGAAGCCAACTTTTAACTATCAACCTTCCCCAGGGAAGAAAAGAGGGTCTTTTTTTAACAACTACGCCAGTGAAGAGAATGGAATGATGCCCCTTGATGATTCTTAGTGACTGATTTCGAAAATATCGCCGAAAATCCGATTTAAGACTTGCATATAAAGATCCCACCACCAAAAAGGACCAATCTCACAGGTTATCCTGATGTGCTGTCAGTTGTTTATACGGAGTTAGATGGCTATATCTCAAACTTATTGAACAATTCGGCTCCAGAAGATTTTAACTTGGTTAGGTTCATCTGCTGATATTCCTGTGAACCTTCTGCCTTTCTTCACTTACGATGAATGCCTTTCCCACCAAGAACAGTCCAAGATGCTCGATTCCTCACCAAAGATGTCTGTCTCCACTCATTGATGAGTTCATCACCTGTCTACATTGTATTCCTCACAATTACTTCTTCTTTTTTTTTGTTGCAAAATGCGATTAAGAATTACCCTCGATTTCTGCTTTTATACTATCTGTTTCTAGTTGATGAAAATGTTGAATTCCTTAATGATTTCTGAAAGGAAATGATACTTGCGTCTAGGTGTAACAAACATTACATGTTCAAAGTCTACTTTTTCCTGTCATGAGGCTATAATCACGCCAGAAACTTTTTCATATGAATCATTTGAACACAATTGAAAGTCCTATCTTTCCAGTGTCTGTTTATAAATTTTGCACATAGCGCTACTGCTCTCTATATTTGCATGTTATTATTCCACGATTTTTGTTACCTTAATGTATAGAAAGATCAAAACGGAATTAGCTTTATTTGATACTCAATGTAGATTTATGTATAATTTCTTTAAAAGAAGAAATGTAACAATAGTTTTTGAGTTTTATTATCATGTCAGAACATGATGTTGTCTTTAGGAGGAGGTTTTTGGCGTCAACAAAAATCTGTAATCGAAAAATAAGAATTTTATTATCTGCACGAGCATCTAAAAAAAATCAGCTTTTAATAACGCTTTGCCATCGCATTTACAAAAGCTCTTATAAGAAAAAATAAGTTAATGACTACAGCAATTAAAAACCAGCAAAATGTCATTTTGAGCACATAATTATATGAAATGAAGTAAATAGGAAATGTGATATATATATATATATAACAATAAATGCGAGACAAAGTTTTTTTTGGATCATTTGCAATACTAAAGTTACTAATCCAACGAAATAGTTAAAATGAATGAAAATATAATTTCACTTGCAAGAGCACGTGGTGCTTGGCCGTTCAAGAAATGATGTTCTGACATAATAGAATGAAATATGCATAGCGGATTTCATTTTAATCTTTTTATTGAAGAATTAATACCTTAAAAATACTTGAACGTGTAAAAGAACTTGTTTTTAAATAAATAAACTATAAATTGTATATCTGATCTTAAAGCCTCTTTTTCTTATAGGAAGTTTTTTTTACCTCTTTAAGCTTCTGTATTATCTGTTATTGTTAATTTGAAACTTATTCTCTTCACAAATTAGATTTTTAAATGAATTTAACCTAAAATAGCTTGTTGGACAAGTAAACCAATTACATGCATTATAGAAAACATTTCTTCCAGGGGAGATAGATCTGATGATCGTGGTGGCTATGCGACCAATTCAGCCACCAGGAAAAGTAGCCTGCAGATGTGCTCTGACATCTGTGCTGAAATGTGCAGGAGCTCCGTCGTGTTGAAATCAAATGCGTCTACGAATAGGCATCGGAACATCACTAAGCATTTCTGGCAGAAGTCAGAACCTCTTGCAAGAATGTTAGATAAATGGAACCGTTAAGTCTTTTTGGGAAAATGTACGGACCAAGTAAACAGTCTCCTACAATGCTAGCCCACATGTTAACAGAAAATTTTCGTTGTGCACCATGCGGACGTATAGCATGGGGTTTTTTATCCGCCCACGTATGCAGATTGTGAAAGTTCATCACACCCTCTAATGAGAATGCAGCCTCATCCGTGTAGAGAACACTTGCTGCGAAGTTTCGGTCTGCAGCATTTTCTTGCATAAACCACCACGCAAAATCCATACGTTTGTTGTAGTCTCCCAGTTCCAGTGCCTGGAAACGTAAATGATAAGGATGTAGTCCTTCGTCGTGTACAATACGCCAAACGGTAGTTTGGGGGATATGGGTCTCTCGGGATACGACTCGTGTAATTGTTGAAGGATTACGCTCCAGTTCTTGGAGAGCCCTTTCTTCTGCATCAACTGTCCGAGTTATTCGTTGGCGATCAGTATCCAGCTTGTGCGCGTCAAACGAGCCGGTTTCGCACGATCGTTGATGCAGAGTGACAAAGAATGAGCGGCTAGGCACATTCCTACCACGATATTTCGCACGATACATTCGCAAGGCTTCTCGTCCATTACATTTGGCCATGCCATAAATGAAGTGCATGTCAGCCATTTCGCGGTGTGTGTAAGTAGCCATGTTACTCCCAACACATCCACGGCTCGAATGAAGACAATCTCCGTTTGCTCAGTCGTGTTTGTATCGCAACGCCCTCTCGTGGCTCTAGCACCCTCTGCAGGTGTTTGCGACCTCCTGTTCCTATGTGATTTTTTATCCTTGTTGTATGACTGATCTACCATTTAAGTTTGTCCACGTTGTTTTGAATCACCCTATAGAAGGCATTTCTTATAAATTAAGATTGAAAATTCTGTCTATTGCAACGTAGTAAGATAATTTAAAATTAAAAAAAAAAAATGTAGTTTCCTTGTTAAAATCTTTAACGCAGCCTAATTTACAGGGCAGTTACATTTCATTTCTGTGGATAATCCAAAAGTACTTTTTTTATTGTTCACTTCTTGTTTTATCTAAGAAATTAACGTGTGTTTCCATACATCTAATCAGTTCTCAATTCATATTTGCTGCGTTTTAGCTAGATTTTGATGTCTGTCATCATTTATGAAATTATTGTTGGGATTTATTTTCCTGGTAAAGTATGGAATCCGAAAGTAAGCTTTTTAATCTTAATGTTTATATTTTTTCTTTCAATTTTCGATACATTTTTTACAAAACTAGTTATTTTTATAACATAGCGATCTTAATTTTGGTATTTTTAACAAAATATTTTTACATAAGAGTCGCCAACAGATATCCATAACGCTCTATTGGCCAACGTCTTTAGCTAGAGGTCAATAGAGCGTTATGGATGGCTAGTTTTGATGAGCTTCCCGCCTCCTTCTATTCAAGATTTTTCTGAAAATTTTTGTATTCGGGAATACATTAGCATTTTGTATGTAAGTACATGATTTGCTTCAACTCGATTTTAATTTGAGTGTTTTGAACATTATGTTATTATAGGATCGCAAACTCTACATTTTATTTTTGCTGAATTACAACAAAGGTAAATGAGCCGGGATCTGTTAACATTTTCTTCCAACGTTATTGCATTTCTGCTGTATTTAGAGTACTCGAAATCGAATTTTTTCATGCTCGAAATCGATTATCTTTTGTGTTCTCAGTGCTTATGTTTTAACAGAATTCATTATTCTATAAGTTTAATACTTATACATATATCCCAGCCTATGGGTAGTCTAATTTCTTCCTGTTAGTTAGCCATTATTTGTATCACATTAATTTTAATAACAATATTTAAAAATTTGTGAGCATTATGGATAGAGAAAATCCCACTGCAAGGAAATAAAATTTTTAACGTTATTGCATACTTACATTTAAGGTAAGTATATAAATTTTAGAGTAATAATAATTAAAAAAAAGTTTTAAGTACTCTGTAAACGTGCAGACATTTTCTACTACAATTATCGGTGATAATCACATCCGAGATGGTGTTAAAAGAACTGTGGCGCTAGCTTCATTCATCTACAAAATTATTACTTTTAGTATTGTGGTTATGTTACTCGGCTACTGGCTCTAGCGTCGCGTGTTCATAACGCGACTTTGATCTACCGCATTGGTGACTGACAACGAAATCTTCTGATCTGTCGTGGCGCCATCTAAAACAAAGCAGTAACTCACATGACGCAGGAAGCACACAAAGCTGTCACTCACTTGATGCAGCAAGCAAAACAAAGGCATCAGACTCA
The DNA here is from genome assembly GCA_026289955.1 of Argiope argentata. NCBI lineage: Eukaryota > Metazoa > Arthropoda > Arachnida > Araneae > Araneidae > Argiope > Argiope argentata. Next base: position 189,992 of record JAOUZG010039505.1, read on the forward strand.
CTTGATGCAACAGAAAAAACAAAGTCAGTTAAAACTCACTTGGTGCATCAAGGCACTCACACACTCGCCATAACTCTTGGCGCTTTAAAATCGTTCCTCTCCACCGACTCACTGATGGGAGAGTATTGTGGCGCTAGCTTCATAAGCCAGATAACATCTACGATACTGAAGTATACTTTTAGTACTGTGGTTATGTTACTCGGTTACTGGCCCTAGCATCGCGGGTTCGTACCACGACCTTCAACCGTCACAGGACAATAGTTGGGAATTATATGGGTTGAATTTTAAAACTTTATTTAGTATAATGAGCATGCCATAATAATAGTTTTTTTTGCATGATTGAGTTTGTAAATTTAAATTTACCCTCGATACTCAGAAAAGCAATAGTATGGGGGAACTCAACACCTGCAGCAGTTTTACACTACATGTTATGTTATTAATGGTTTCAGTGAAATGTAATGGTTTACCATTCAATACAGTATACTATCACTACACACACAGAATATTATCAATGTATATTAAATATACAATGATTATACACAGTATATTATTACTGTATACAACAGTGAAATATAATGGTTTACATTCTATTTCACTGAAAAAGAGGGCAAATGAACCTCTTCTTTTAATTAAAAAAATATTATATTAAAATTCGATTTTTAAACGGGAAATTAAACTAGGATATTTTTATATTCTGCAGTGTTTTAAAAAAATTATGATTGTATGAAAAAAAAAATATATATTAAGAAACGCTTAAATAATGCATAATCTTGAAAAGCACATCAGAAATAATCCGCGAGCAAAGACAGCTTCAAGGAGAAATTATGTATTACATACACCACAAAGATAAGATACAACTTTTTGATGAACAAGATAATGGCAATAATGTTTATTTTTGATGGTGTAATACACGCAGTAAAGATAATGTATATACAAAGAATTGCAACAATATAATGGACACATAATTAGAATTATTTTACACACAACTAATCTTTTTGAGACAATGCATATCCAAATAAATTGCAAAACAATCCTTTCAAAGCTTTACTTTCTTGAGACTTTTACAAAGGTTTTATATAACAATAATATAATATTTAATATAATATATAATAATTTTTATAAAGGTTTTATATAATCGTACACAACATTTCTTTTCATAAATAAAATATTAAAGCAAAATTGAAAATGATCTATTGGGATTGTAAATCATTTCTTTCATCATAAATCTCTTTAAGAATAGGGTTTACTTTTTTTTTAAATCAGAAATAGTGAGTCAATTTAAACTGCTTCTGATAATATTTTATGCTGCATATATCACAAGAATGAAGTTATTCATTTGTATGAGTACAATACCGTTATTAAAATCAACTTTTTGTGAAAATGCCACATTTCATGCATCACAAGGTGGTTTTTCTACTGTATGAGTACTTAAATGTTTATTTAAATTAAATTTCAGAGAAAATTTTTTATTGCATTTATCACAAGAATAAGGTTTTTCATTTGTGTGAGTACGCAAATGTAGATTTAAGTGACCTTTCTGAGTACATTTCTTATTGCATATATGACAAGAATATGGTTTTTCACTCGAATGAATAAAATAATGCCTTTTTAAAATGCATTTCCGGAAAAACCCTTTGCCGCACACATCACACGAATAAGGTTTTTCATTTGTGTGAGTACGCAAATGTAAGTTGAAATGACCTTTCTGGGTAAATTTTTTATTGCAAATATCACAAGAATAAGGTTTTTCACTCATATGAATATAATAATGCCGCTTTAAACTACTTTTCAGCAAAAATCCTTGAGTGCACAGATCACAGGAATAAGGTTTTCCACTTGTATGAGAACGATAGTGTTCTTTTAAAGAAGTCTTATCAGAAAATGTTTCTTTGCATATCATGCAAGTATAAGGTGTCTCATCTATATGAATTCGTAAATGATAATTTAAATTGCTTTTATTAGAGAATGCCTTGCTGCAAATATCACATGAATAAGGTTTTTCGTTTGTATGAATCAGCAAATGTGAATTTAAATGACCTTTCTGTGAATATTTTTTATTGCATATATCACAAGAATAAGGTTTTTCACTCGTATGAGTACGATAATGACGACTCAAACTGCTTTTCTGTAAAAATTCTTGACTGCACAAATCACAGGAATACGGTTTTTCATTCGTATGAGAGCGATAATGTTTCTTTAAAGTAGCATTGAGAGCAAACGCTTTCTTGCATACTGTACAAGCGTAAGGTTTCTCATCTTTGTGAATGCGTAAATGATAATTTAAATTACCTTTCTTAGAGAATGCTTTACCGCATACATCACAAGAATAAGGTTTTTCATTTGTATGAATGCGTAAATGCTCCTTTAAATGACCAGCCTGATAAAATGATGTCCCGCATATATCACAAGAATAAGGTTTTTCGCTTGTATGAGTTCGGCAATGTACAATCAAACATTTTTTCTGAGAAAACTTTTTATGGCATATATCGCAGGAATAAGGTTTTTCATCTGGATTAATGCAAGAGTGTTTATTTAGCTGGCATTCTGAAGAAAATATTTTACAGCAAATATCACAAGAATAAGGTTTCTTCATTGAATTTGCGTGAAAACGCATGTGCCGCTTGAAATTACATTTCAGAGCAAATGCCATGCCACAAATTTTACAGTTCAAACGTTTCTCATCTAATCTATTTTTGTCTTCGATTTTTATATTAGCATCAAATATTTCAGCAGGCACATCACTAATCACTATCCCCATTCTCTTCTGCTTTCTCTATCAATATAGAACCAAATTGAAGTCAAAATAGTGTTATTTTGAAACAGTACATTCCTTTCACTTGTATACGCTGCGCATATATTTTCTCACCATTTGGAAAAACGTCATCAATCACCTGAAAAAATAAATAAAAAATTAAAATGAAATCTACGATCGAAAATGTCAAGCTATTATGTAAGAACGTTATTATTTTTAAATCATTATTTGTCTTAATTAACTTAAGTCATTAACCAGTTTGAAATCATCACGGGATTTAATCATCGGTTTTTATACCCTTCCTCTCTCACTATATATATATACAGTGGCTCAAACAATTGAGAGTACACCTTACTTTTACTTGATAAAGCCGATTTTCAATACAAATAACACATTAACGGGAAGTCCAAATATATTTTTATTTTTATACATAACAAATGGTTTAATTTAAAGCAAAAATAAAGAATAATCAACGAAACAAAACTAAATTGAAAAGTTTCAGAAGTATTTTAAACATTTTTGTCTCAAAAAATTGAGAATACAAAAATGAAACTTTTGTAATATCTCACGTAGAAAGAAAGTGTTAATTTTTAATCATATGTCTTTGGGTTTTTATAATGACCCTTAAAAGTCGTAGTCTCGATTCGACCAATTTTTGGCGGTATTTGAAGATATTTTACCTCAATCTTCTTGGAAAACTTGTTTTAAACAGGATTAGTTTCTAATTTTGTGTTTTTGTACCATTTTTTTAAAATGTGGCCCACAGATATTCAATGGCATTGATGCCAGGTTACAGTAGTGGTGTGTGTACATGCTGTTTACAACGAAAATTTATCCCTCTCTCAGAAAAACTGGGGACCTCGGGCAAGGAAATAAAGACAAGATGTGATCACATTTTTACCTTCAAAGTTTCAAAAATGAGTATCTACAGAGGTGAGTACCTAAGAAAAAATACCTAACAAAAACGAGTACCTAAGACAAATTTGGTTTAACACCTGATAAGAATGTACATTTTAGATGCTAAATTTGTTAAAAAACATTCATTTACTTAAGTTGTTAATTCGAATTCTATAAGTTGTATGCAAACAAAAACATATACAGACAGGCATCACCGATGGAAGGAATCCTATACAAATTAGGATCCGATTCAAATCAGCATTAGGATGTACATTTAAGATGCTCAACTTATACATCAAATTTTACAAGTCTCTTAATGTTTTTGTATTTTATCTTGTTTATTTGTACACGGATAGCGATAGAGAAACTTCCTCCAAATGAATTTCGATCAAAATTTGCTAGAAATCTACCAATTCGGTATAAAGATCATATATTGAAATTTCCTTCGCTTAGTTCAAAGAATTTTTGAGTCATCGTATTCAGAGAAGGATAAAATTCTAAAAAATTATTTTCCGGACTCTAAGAGGTCTGAAATGTGGAGATTCGTGAAACTTTGATGATTAATATATTTTCTATCTAGACAGAGTTCATGAGAAAGTAAAATATAATATTTTGAAGTCAGCGTGATAAAAATACAAATAAAAAAAAACAGAGAATTTAATCTAATTATTTGAAAACAAAATCTTATTTATTGAATTTAAGCTAATATATACAGGATATGCCAAATCGGATACTAAAAATTACAAAGTGCTAAAATATGAGCTCACTACAGTAGAGATGTAGAAATTTTTTAATAGGGTAGTGAATCTTTAAAGAAATTAAGGAACTTGATGGCCAAATTTAACTCATTTTTATTAACGGGCAGAGAAATGTGTATATTTCAAACAAACACACAATGTAATGTACCAGGCTGCCACAAAAAAAAAAAAAAAAAAAAATATCGTGACATATGATTCACTAACTACTTATTTTTCAAATTTTGTATTAGAAATGCAAGACCATGATGATTTAAAATAATAATTCTCAAGGAAAGCATTACCGTGAAAAAATGTGAATGGCAATATTCACTTTTATTCTGTGCAAGCTGTTCATTGCATTAAAAAACATAAAAGCCACCCATAAATGGTGTTGGAGCAATATACATATAACGGAAACTGGTGGCGTAAAACATTATCAAGAACTAATGATAACAATGAGAATAAGTGCATTGGTGCACGTTGCATAATTCACTGAGGAGCAATATAAGTATGTACCGACTGAAGTACGCTGATTGAAGTCGCTGTACGAACCTGCGACGCTAGGGCCTGTAGCCTAGTAAGTCGATTTCGGTATCGTATATGTTATCTGGCTTATGAAGCTAGCGTCACAAGTATCAGTTCCAAAACAATGTAAAATATGAAACAAGAAAAATCTTGAATAAGGAGGGTGAAAAGAGTGCTTCTTCAATGACGTGAATAAACATACCAACAAGATGGTATTTGCAGGAAAAGAGCAAGGTGAATTGAAAAAGCTTTATTATTTGAAAGGAGAAAATGCAATCGAAGAAGAGTGAATTAATCGACAAGATCATAAGCTACAACGAAGCCTATGTTTCAGAAAATTGAGCAATGCACACTTTCAGTCAGGCAGAACTTGCGATCAGGTAGATCATCTGCTGCAGTGGCAATTGTTGCAAAAGCGATGCGATTCGAGAAGGTTCATTAAAGTTACACTGTTGTCAATGTTGCCCGCAATTCGGATGCATCGAAAGTTAGCCTTGAAGTTCGTATGCTATTCTGTGGATGTTCCAGCATCGATTCCAACGCGTCCAGAAATCGCAACCTGGACACGAATATCAGTGAAATCACTTTGCGAATTTTCTTTCCCCATTAGATATGATGAAGATAGCAGGTAGCCACTACATATATTACACACGGATGAGACATATTTCTTCTTAATTGGGAATATAAACTCCAGAAACTGCGATCATTGAGCAGACGAAATTTCTCGTAATACGGCATCAGAGTCTGAGTATGAAGTGATTATGTTATGATATCGCAGACACATTCGTTTTCGATCTCCTTCGAAGACATCACTTCACCAGGTATGAAAACGTGCTCTATCATAGATGCTGGGAACACAACAATGTTGCAAAATTACGAAAATGCCACAGCTGTAGCAGCGAATCGTCGTTAATAACATTGTAAGGATGAAAGTGCTCTTACAAAAGTCGTCACATGTGTTCGACAATAACTCTGCAATTTTGAGACCATAACTTTCCGGGTTTTTTTTCTTCCCCCTCTCGAACTTCAATTTGAAAGATTTTTTGGTTCTGAAATCGAAAATGAACACGTCAAATCTGCGGCGGATGCGGATAGCTCTGGGCTCGAATTCGCAGTCTGAGGGTTTGTAGCCGGGTAACATAACTATTGACCAAAGTGACTCTTCAGCTCGAGGGTTGTTATCTGGCTTATAAAGATTTCACCACAAATCCAAGAAATATGTGAAAATTGTCATAAAACATGAAGTCATACAGATTACTCTTGCTATATTACGTTTGCTATTGTAGCTAACATCCTCCCTTTCATGTAATGCGTACTCATCTCTGAAGGTGGACACATTGAAACTGTTTAATTTATATAATTATAAGCATGAAAAAACTATGGCTTTTAAATTATTCCAATATCGAATGCATATCTTCAATTCACAATAAATATCTAAAATTTCATTTATATTAGTTGAGCAGATAGGCAGCTAAGATCTCATAAATCGGTAAAGTTTGTTTTACATACACTGTACATATAGTACGCATATATTTATTAGATGAGAATATAAATTGTCAAAGCAACACTATTTAAAAGGGTTTTTTTTAATCCACATATTTGTTATTTTTTCTACATTTTTTTAATTCAATAGCGTGTTTTTAAAAATATATATTTTCCAAAACAATTTGAAATAAGAAGTCAAATGCATCTCATTTTTAAATTATTGTAATTTATTTTATATTTTAGAAATGAAAATACACTAGAAATATGTGCTTATTTATATACCTGAAGGTAAAGTATCAAGGTGGTGATGAAAAAAAAATCATGTAAATAAAAAAAGATACAATAAAGATTTTAAAATAAAAAGAAATATTAAATAAGAATTTTATTTTTCTGCATAATTTTTTCCTATTCTCATTTTTATGCACTATGACTTCATTTTAAACAGAAATATATAACAGAATTCATTAATCAGAATGCTTTATGAAAATGATAGTACATTATTTAAATATGAAAACTTGACTCTAAAATTATCAACAAATTCATTGTAATAATACATTATTAAACAAAAGAAAAAAAAATCTTCAATTTAAAGATTATAATCAAAATTCTTTTAAAGCAGAACAACTAACAATATTTCTTCTATTTGTCTTTTAGATACTGGGAAAGTTATATAATAAGCTATTTTTTAAACTTTTAGAGGGCAAAAACAGAAGTTACTTTTAACAACAATCAATTTGTTCAACATTTTAACAGATGGAAAATGCTTTTTAAACATTTTTTTAAAATTATTTTATAAATATAATATATTTTACCAAAAATGTTTTTTTTATCACAAAATATGTATTTCTAATTAATTACTTACTAATACTAATAATCTTATTTCTTTACATAATGGAATAAAGAGAGAGAATCCTTTCTTTGATTGAAAAAAAAAAATTATATACATATTACAACAGGAATAATTTGGATCTAAAATTGTTAAAACATAGTTCAAATTTTATGAATTTATTTTTTATAATTTAATAACTCCTTTCTAATCAATTAATATTTATTTTGAATTAACTAAGATTTTTCAAATTACATATGAACACATCTTTGTAAAATATTATAGATTTATTAAAAATTTATAATATAAAAAAAATATTTTTTGTAAACATAAACTTCCACAATATTATCTATCAAAACATATTTATAGACATTTTCCTCTCTCATTTAGCAGAGAACTGTTCTAATTAGGAAGTAAAAATATGTTAAAAACATATTTTTTTAACAATTTATATATATTAAGAGAAGGCAAGAAAATGTAAAATCTTTGACTATAAGCAATAAAAATGTTTGGATTTTTTTCCCCTGCAACTTTATAAAAAATTGTTAAATATTATTCTGCCATACCAAAATAATAAATGATATCACACTTTTATTTCTATTCTGTTTTTAATGATAATTTTTTAAATATTTTATTACATTAATGTAAATAATCCAGAGATTAAATAGCTTCATAATGAGTTTTTCTATACAAGTAAAATAGATGATAAAAAATAGAAACTGAATACCTTAAGCTAATTATCACAATGAACATTATAAGATCCTGAATAATTTGTTCATATATATATTTTGCAATTAAGGAGTTGAAAAAAATAAGAAAATGCAAATTTCAGATTCATAAGAGTAAGAAAAAACAAAAAGCCTTTGTAGATTTTAATAGGAATTTTTTCTTCGACATTTAATTTTGCAAGCTAAGATTGCAACAGCTAGTTGTTTATCATTTATATCAGAGTTATACAGAATAAAATAATATTAAACAGATTTTTACTTTAAAAAGTTAGATTTTTGTTTATAAACTACATGCAATTAGTGAATGTAGTCAATAGAGCAACATGATATCTTTGATGAATAAAATAAACTGATATATTGGATGAACATAATCAATTAAGAAACATGACATATTTCGTGAATATAGTCAATAAAGAAACATGCTTCCTTTGGGTTGCCATAAACATGCTTCTCTACAACAACAACAAAAGAAAAAAAAAGGAAGGGGGAGGGGGAGAAGAGCAGTAACACTATGATATTTGATTACTTAAATGAAAAAAGATTGGATAATTCAGTGTCATTTAAACCATAAATTAATTTAAAAATGCATTTAAAAAGAAAATCAAACAAGTAACTAAAACACAGCTAAGAATTTAAATAGATGAAATAATAAATATAAAAGAAGTTCAATACATAATTGAACAACTATTTTGCATGCAACTAGTAAACATTTGATATCAAGAAATTAAGCTGCATTCAAAACTGCATAGGTATTATAAAGCAATTTTTTCTATAAATGATAGTTTAGTTTGATTAATTCCATTTTTTCAAAATAAACAAGGAATACTTAATAGCCATAAAAACTTTTAACTATATTTTGCTTTTCTGTAAAGAGAAATACAGAACAGAAAACTATGTCTTGAGTATAATCGTATCAAAAGATTAAAATATGACAGTGGCCTCAAATTAAACACACATGTAATTCAATTTTTTTCACATATACATTTTATAATACAAAAGAGCAAAATATAATTTGATTTTAATAAGAATTTTTGGTAAAGGTTACTTATAGTGTGCCCCTTGCCGCGCCAAGGATGCCAAGTCGCCAATAAAGATGGCGGACGCTGTAAACAAACACTTTTATGGGTTAGTGACGGTTACGACTTTTTGCAATATAATGATGATTTTTTTAAATCGATAAGCATTATCTTTTAATTAATTTTTTTTCAGGCCCGGTGCCTTCAACAGATGCCGGAGGCATCTGTTGAAGGCACCGGGCAGAATTTTTTAACTTAAAAAAACATCCTACGGCTTCGCTTTGTTCGGGAGCGGGAAACTAGTAGCTTCGCTAGCACATAGGACATAAGGAATGTGCGGATAACATGAACAGTAAATAATAAACAATTGAGAAAGACAAAGATGAAAAAAGAATGGATTTAATAGGAAATTTTAAAGACATAATGTACAAACTTGAAGTATTTAATCCAATCACCTTTCATCCATTTCTCAGGATCGAAATGTTTTTTTCCATCCCATTTACCTGCCATCCATTCATGAATAATTGCCGACATAATAACTAGCGAAGAAAACAAACGATAGAGCTGTGAAAGAATGACAAGAAATGCGAATAATTCTATTGCAGACGGTTTTTAAAGAAAGAAAACAGACGACTTCGTAAAGAAGTAAAACAGACGATTTTGTTTAATCGTATACTGACATTTAAAACGGTAAAGGAATAAATATTTTAAATTCGCATTAAAAATATAATTGAATCTTCTTATTAATTATACAAAAACTCTTAATTATAATACAGATAAAAAATATTTAATTGATATTATTTTATTATTTAACATTTTTCAGAAAAGATTTGAAGCTTATGTACAATTCAACCATTGTAGGAAAAAGTAAATAAAACATCATTAGGGTTACTACAAGAGCTTTGTATTGGGTTACCATATTGGCGACAAACTCGGGGGCACACTAATGACCATTTTAACCGAATTGGTATTTGCAAAAAATTATGTTTCACATGCTGTAATAACCATAATAGCTTCAAACATTAATAATTTAACAATATATATATTAAAGAGATTATCAAATAATTTTCTCAGTACGTTTAGAGGCATAAAAAGCATTTTATGGACTCTATAGCTAATGAAATATTGATAAATATTTTTCATTAGTAATTCCTAATAGTGAAATTGTGCATTATTGATTTACTTAATAGTATTAGATAATTTTGCAAGTTTAGTTATACAGGACAAATGTTCCATTGTAAAATATAGGAGATATTAGAGGATATAGGAGAAAAATATTAATGTAGCAGGCAATTATTACTATAGACGTAAAATGATATTTTAGAAATAATTATCATATTTTGTTACATTAAACATTTACTAATTACTTGTATCAGCAAAATATACATGAAAAATAAAAAGCAAATGATAATTTTGTAATTAAGGATTTCACATATTTCTATCTTTTTATAATTCAATTTTAATTAACAATATAATAAATAAATAGGGCTTTATTTTGAGAGGTAGCATACAAAATTAAGAGCTGTTCACTAAAGTGGATGCATTAGAGCCCTTAACATATAAAAAAAGGGAATGGATATGCAATGTCTATGATCTATTCTTGCTTTGTATGCTCTTTGTGGACCATCCATGTCTTCTAAACTACCAGACAACTATTTTTTAAAAGGATAAGTTATCAAGTATGATAACTCATTTTTTTCTTTGATAAAAAAAGTTTCACGTTTTATTAAAAAAAAACAACTCTAATTACATAAATTTTTTTTATCATGGTTTTCTTCTTTTAAAAACAAAAGTGCATGTAAGAATTTCTAAACAAGAAACTGACCATATAAGCCATAAACAATAAATTAATTTGTAAAGAAAGGGAAATATATTTTCGTATATAAGGAATAGATTTCGAGCGATGTTCCATATAATAAATATCGTGATGATATTTTCAAAGGAACACTGTTTGTTATGATTCGGAACTTACCTTTTATTTAAAAATCAGTTTATTATTGCACAACACAAGGCTAGAGTTTGGTGAGATTATTTACATGATTAATCTTATAGAAACTGATTAGAAATTTAATAAATAGAACAAATGAAACCATACACCTAGCAATAGTTTTTATTCTTGTAAACACAACAATTTGACAAATAACACTGGGTTGTCAGATCTGTGTTGAAGTGATGTAATGCAGCGTTTAGAAAACAGGAAATACAAAACTTATTATTAGTGGCAACACTTTTATAGTCGATTGAAGTTGAAGAGTGTTTTGTTTATGCTGCATTAAAATGCAGGCTTGCCCAGTAAGTGAGACTTTGATTATTGTTTAATTTTGCATTCAATATAACAGAAAACTTTCACTATTGATAACACATATTTTGAGCTGTGAAAGACTAATATCACAGTATTCCTATTCACCAGACTAAAAATTGCTTTTTATTTCATCGTCTATGAATCTAATATTTACAGCTGCAAGTATTTATACAAGTCCATAAGCTTAGATAAACAATGTTTATATAAATATAATACTTATTCAAACATTATTCCTGGCTTTCATGATAGGGAAATACTAATGCGTGTTCATTGCCAATAAATATAATCCATAAAGGCATTCAGCCCTAGAGATGCATAATCCACATTTTTTTTGAGTAACAAATAATTTTGCTATTGCTATTTTTAAATATTTGTTCCAAATATCTGTTATTTCAATCACATTATTAATTAAAATTTTTTAATTGTTATTAAATTTAAAATTTATTAATAATATTTAATACTTCATTTACTGATGTACGAAACACGTGATCGAATTAATTTATCTATTTTAACATATTTTTTAAATCCTTTTTCAATAATATTTATTTAATTTATTTATTAGATTAAAGAATTTTCTGAAAAAGTTAAATTAAAAATAAATGTCATTTCTTTAAATTTTTTTATTTCTAAATTCTACCGATAGATGGCGCCAGCGAAGTGAATAAGCGAATTACTATTGTTGGGGTCACGTGTGACCGTCCAGAGACGGTACGACTCACGTCACAGGCAATGACCATATAGTAGCGCATTGTTAAATGCGAATATTCGAAAGTCAAGGTCACTATCAGTGTGAGGCCCGCTGTGATTTATAACTTTGCAGCGACTTCACTGAAAAGTGAGAAGTCGCTGTTCCGATAGATTTCAGTGATATGCAATTCAGTGTTACGATTATTCCGAGAATAACCAATCCAGTCACGTTTCAACCCATTCACAGATTTCTCCTTTTATCTTTATCCCCGTTAAGGAGACGGAACCCTGAGGATACAAGGGGAGAATGCTTTGTATTTCTAGGATTTCCATTCCTCCCCCTGTAGGGTCGGGGATCACCCGACACCCTTCTTTTCTTTCAGAGCTGTCGGCTCAGGCCGTTTTCAGATAGCATAGTGTCAGTACGGGGAGTTGTAACAATTTGCGATTTTAGGTTGAAAGGAATCAGCTACTCTTTTTATTTCTCTTACACAACACATTTGCTTATAGCCAACTTAAAGTTTTTGCATTAATATCGTGAATAAATTGAAATCGACTGACTCCTTCATTGTCTTTTTGGCCCGTTCATTAAAAAATAAAACTATTGTGTATAAATTTTTAAGACGTATGAATACATTTTATTATTATTATTTAATACATTTTTCAGTATTTCAAAGTAAAATTATCATTACTGAGATATCAACACAATATTGCGATTTATTTTACTTAAATTTCAAATTGCAGTTTTTGATAATTTTATTTCATTTTTTACTGTTTTTGACAACGAAGCATTGTCTAGTGTTTATCATGAGGTTTCATGGTGCATTGACAAGAGAATGATTAATTGTGTATTAAAATGTTTATTTTTTACCCATTATACAATAAAGAGATGTTATATACATATTTTGGAGAAAAAACACACACATATTTTGGAGAACATATTTTGTTACACATATTTTGGAGAGAAAAAAGCTTTCTTGTAAATATTTCTTATACAAAATGCATAGTTTTATGGATGTGATTTCAAAGATAGTTGTAAAAGAAATCATTCCTTTATTGTATAGAATTAGAAATAATCATTAGTGAATGGATTATTCAAAGCATAACTATATTCATTTTATCATTCATTTTAATATTATATTCATGCACATTCATTTTATATTTATGTTCATTTTCATCGGGTTTTTGAATTCTGAAAAAAATATTTAAACTTTTTTTTTTAAAAAAATGCATGCTTTAAATATAATTTTAAAGAATGGATGACGTAATATATTAATCCATTGCTCTGAAAGAAGATTCTTATAAAATTAAATTTCTCTATTTCCTGCATTGTTTAATATTTGCTACATTATTAACAACTTTTAAGTGTGACAAATTTGGTAAAGATATTGTTTTCCCCTTCTGGACAATAGATAAAAATTAATTCTAGCCACCTGGAAACAGCGTCACTGTTGCTTATCGCGTCGTATTTTCGCTTTGTCAGAATATATCTTTTTTTTTTCTTCTTTTCTTTAAAATTACCTTATAATTTCAAAACGTAGTAATTCTTTGTAGGAATTGGAAATCGTTTTTCAATTGTTATGCATAACACTGCATAAAACTTGCTTAAAAAATATATTTATAATTTTTACTTTGATGAGGTTCTAGCTGTTATAAATTAAACGTGTCCGATCTTTTGAACTTTTTGAAAAAATTTAAACTTATTAAAACATTTTTTACTTCATATAATGGTAAAATTATTTCTCAAAATTAGGGAGAATTATTTTTTTTCTGAAACAAAACAAAAAATGTATATATTTGCATAATTTTTGGGGGGAAGGAATTTATTTCTTGTTCTCCTTGTGTATGTGTATTTTTAAGAATTACTAAAACTGGTTTGATTTCCTAGTATCGAAAAAATAGTATTGTTAAAATATTTTATAACCCTTAATGAATTAAAATCTTAATTTTTTACTTTGCCATTAAAATATCACATTTCGTCATAGTAAAATATTGTGAATACTAAGTTTGTTTCTCATAACCTCCAGAAAAATGACGTTTTAAAAGTTTTTTATTAAAAAGTTTTTTTATTAAAAGTTTTTTATTAAAAGTTATTTAAAAGTTTTTTTTTTATTAATAGTCTTATTAAACTACACTATTCTGCAAGTTTACCGTAGAAGGGCTTGTACGTTTAACATTTTTACAATTTTTCTATGGGTTAAATTTCCTAATGCATTGTCATAAGGGAATGCATATACTCTTTTGTGTTCATAAAAATAAAGAAGAAAATAATTTGATTTTACAATAAAATAATAACTAAGTAAGACTTATAAGATGTAGAACTGTATTAAAATTCAAATTATAACAAATGGAATTATACAATAAGCGACAAGTTTAATAATCAATATCATTGCCTGGAATAAAATTTTAAATCAGTTAAAAAATCCCTAGTGCCCATCCAAATGTCATTTGAAACGATTTTCAGAATATTTTATGAGCTTTCTTTTTTGCATAAAATCGCATAGTCTCCAGCGACTTCGTATTTTAACTTCATTTATTTTTTTTCACATTAAGTCAGATAAATTATGTTTTGAGAACATTTTGAATTAAAATTTACTATAATACAATGAAGATTAATGAATCAAATATATTCACCAGCGGTTTAAAAAAGAGATTCTTAAAAATTATCAATTTCAAATTTAGTAAATAATAAAATAAAATTAGTCTCATAACAATTTTTTTTATTTAAAACTACAGCTTTTAATTCTTTAACCTCCAAGCCCTTTTCAAAAAGCACTCCCTTTAACATCCAGACTTTCTCGGGTGTCTCTGGACGACATGGGCTCTTCCAAGCTCAGGGGCAGTTACTTCCTGGGGTCCGAAGTAATAAATCTGTTACAGTTCCCCTTTGAGCTATTGCTTTGCGGTTTTCCGAGGAGTTGCATTTTCAATCGGTCGAAGTGTTCTAATGTGTTGATGCTTTTTAGCGTGAAACGTTTCGTTCATCGACTTTTATGGGGTATTTTTTTCATCGCCAAATATTTGACAGTTTTTTTTACAATATAATTTCGAAAATAGTTTTTAGAAAATTTATATTAGATTTCAAACCAATGAAATGAAAACTGGCATTAATGCCAATTTCAAAAACATTATAATTTTTTTTAATTTTCTCCGATATACTTTTAAACTATTAATACAATATTGTATTGTCAAAACTAAATAATAATATAGATATTAGAAGGCAATTTCTTTTACATTATAATAGTATGCGACGTGTATATTGTATAAATGAATGCAATTAGAATATTTTTTACATGGTACAGATGTCAATTCAACTTAGTGACAGACGAGATAATGTTTTAAATTTTTATTTAATATTAAAATGAAAGCATACCTTGAATTAAAAAAAATGTGAAAACAAGCGCCTTTTTGAAGACACTTCTAAAATTTGTGCTTTTAACATTCAGTTGAGAATTCTTTTACTTTTTGCCGTCAGTATCAACTTTATTTAATATATATTGTTACTCTCATTGAATTTTTTAATATAAAACATTATTTTGAATTTTGAATCGTAATACAAAGAGTCTTTACCTTCAATTAAATTTTTAAAAATGTTTTCATGTTTTGTTTCTGAAAGCTTATACATTCTTGTTTCTACTTAAATAATCGAAAAGAAGTATGAGATAAATATATATTTAAAAATATTTCTATCTTATCTATAAAAGCAATTCGATAAATCAAATAACATTTTTTAAACATTATTTAATACTGATATTAAAAATTGCTCAATAAATTTAGGGGGAAAAATTACTCAGTGAAATATATATCGCAAACACATTCCTTCAGTTTCTAGTCTGAGCATTTTACTTTAGTTTGTCATAAATATTACTTCTTTTGGTATAAACCGTCATGATAAATTTTTCAAGCATAATTTCGGATTTTAAAATGTTATTTACTTTTTCTTTAGTATTGTTAAGACAAGATCTAATTACAATAAAATAAAATGAATTTTAGAACAAACGTTCCATATTAAGTTTCCATAAATTTACGCATGAGTGTATCACGCACAAATTTTAATAAATCACTTTTCAATCATTGAAATAAAAGTTAGAACAAATATCTACAAAAAAAAATTCCTTATTTTTCATAAAACTTAAAATGTCATTAAAACAATCGTTTGTCAATAGTAGATAAAATGACATATGCTACTGCTTAATTTTTTGTTACATCAAAATAAAGCAGGAAATAGATGTGATAGTTTTAAAACTTCATTTTACAAGGAATCAAGAAAAATAAATGAAATTCAAGAAAATGTAAAACATCAAAACAGCTAAAACATTATTTTTTGGGCAACCATCATATTCGTTTAACAGATCACTGTCACTTCATCAGTAGCAGGTAAAATTGTTTTAATTTAAAAAGGTAAAATTGTTTTAATAAAAAATTACTCTGATAAAAAAACGATTCACAATTTGTATAATAAAGAGTAGAAATTCACAACTGAAAAAAAATTTGCAGAATGACATTCGGGCTAGGAACGCACCATTTCTAAAGCTTATCTCACTCTAAGGACGGGGAAAGTAAAGTCTAATTTTTTTTTGGGGGGGGAATGTTATGCTGTTTGAAAGATGTCGTTTGTCCCCGGCATTTAAACTTCTGACGACCGTTTCATGATAGATTTAGTAGCTAGAAATATGAAACGATTGTCCTCCACAGTAACAAGAGTCTCTACTTGTTTTCTGAGAAAGTTACTATGTAAATAGGTCACAAAGTAAATGCAATAGTTTTTCTTTATACCTTTATAGTAGTATTAATATTCAAAACGAGCTTATAATGTTTATCCGAAGGGAAAAAATTACGTTTCGGAATGCTTACATATCATTCATCGTTAACAGAGAACATCTCTGTGGAAAACTTCTTTATAAGTAGCCATAAAATCTTTCCAATTTTGAGATAGCAACACGTTGAAATAGAAACTTAAAGCCCTTTCAAAATACAACATTGTGCAAACAACTTATTTTGTGAGTCCCTCCCCACCTCTACCGCATTAAGGCACAGGGGAATCATCTGTGAAAAAGCCGCGCTCGCCAGTGATAAAACGAATCTCCTGCAGTGCGTAACACATCAGCCGCTTTTAAAAGCCATCTCCCCTAAAACGCAAACAAACGCCCCAAACCGACTGACTTGGAGGTTTGGGGGTAAATTTCCAAAACGCCCGGCTGGCATCGAGAGGGTTAAAGATGCAATAAGCCGAAAACAAAATAAAACTGGAAATATCAGAAAGAGTCATAGAGAAAAAACCTATTCAATTCTCCGCATGTGTTCGGTAATTGCCTATTTAAAAGAAAGATATTGATCTTTTTCTTCAGATAGTTTTTCCCGGAAATGAAGTCCTAAAAGGATGTAAAATGAGATGTGAACCCACGAAGAGGGCGAATGAAAGACAGACCTCCCAAGCACAAAACATTTACTAATTTTCAGTAAACCTTTTACCCACGCACCAATTTTAAACAATAGGAATTTTGAACATTGCTTTGTTTCATATTTAACACACTTTGAAAAACAAATGGAAAAGTATCTGAATGAATTTTCATTTTAAATAATACTTTTCTAATGCCTTCACATTTTAAATCTTAATTCTTATAGAAAAAACTGACATGTTTTAAAGAAAATTGATATAAATTTTTTTATATTTTCGTCTATATCATTTAAGAAGGCATCAGTTCTCCAAAAATGAAGTGTATTTAATTTAAAAATTAATTTCAGTCTTTCTTCAAAACAATTTTTTTTGCGAATAATAATTTAGTGTGGAAATGTTTGTACTCATACGACAGCTGAGAATTACACATACATACATGAGTGCCAGAACAAAATGCATGACGTATTTAAATTAGTAATTTTGATTGATGTATATATATGTTTGTTTAATACTTGAGAAAGCTTTGCAATTTTTGCGCTAAATCTCTTAATTTTTTTATATATGCTCTTAATCAATAACAAATTCTCAGAATGAAATAGTTATTACTTGTGACCCAACAAAATCGATTACCTTCCTTTTTTTTAGAGTGGTAATGTCAATTATTATTAATTTCGAGTTGAGAAGATATTAGTAAACTTTAAGCGAATTCCCTCCCTTCTCTCTTATTTAGAAACGCAATTATCGTTAAAGAATATTCAGCAAATTTGATATTTGGCTCAGTAATTATGTTAAGGTATACAGTTTTTTTTAAAAATCGGTAGAAATTGGCTCATTTTAAATCATTACATTATAAATTTTATTTTCATTATAAAATATTTTTAAGGCATTTTTATCGGCTATAAGTTTAAAATTTAACATTTCAAGCCATTCCATTTGCTCAAAATATTACTTTTTAATTTCTAAAAGTATATATTTTTTGAGAGACACAAACACGCATTTATCTATATCCTTCCTACGCAAAACCGATTTTTTAAAACGCTTTCTGTGAAACACGGCTAAAAATGTTACAATAGGGATTTCTTAAAAATGCAGAATTTATTTGAATGTATAAGAATGTAAATTTGAAGGTATTTTAGTTTTTATAATCAATATTTTACAATTAAGGAAATTTGTGGTTTAAAAAAAATAGTTTTTATCCATTTCTTTTATTAAAACTTTATCTGAAAACATAAAATATAATTTTACTAAAAATAATATCTAGACAATAGAATATAGAGTATGCATGACTAATAATCGAAAGGCAGGTTGCATTCAGCAATTTATCATCTTTTACTTTCAGAAATTTCCATACGATTTTTTAACCCCTTCGTAAATATTGACATGTCTAACACGCGCATCGAATTATTTCAGTTTTAAGCCTGCAACTAAGTGAACACGATTAAGCATTTAAAAATGAAAAAAATCACCTAGAAAGGCTTCAACATCTCAAATGCTCGTTATATTATTATATGAATGAAGATAACAGTATATATTTAAGATAGTATGCGTCATCTAATTAAAATAACAATTTAAGTAAAGCAAATTCGTATGTCAAGGGGTTAAAATTTTACGTTTAGATTGAATAAGACTCAGTATACATTATAGATATTTTCTTGAAATTGCGTTTTTGAAAATACAAGTAAATTAAATTTTTGAGTCTAATGATATCAATTCTCTTTTATATGCACTTAAAACACTTTGAAGAAGAAAGAAAGAAAAACGCAGAAGAAATATTATTTTAATTATTAATTTATTTAAGTTCATTCCAATAAAAAATATTTTAAAGAAAATCAATTAAAGCAAAAAGAGTAAAAGAATATCTTAAATGGGAACATTATAAATTATTTCCCGATGAATTCTGAAATCCACGAAATTTTAACAAACGAAGCATTTTTTTATCATATTGCCAGCCTTAATATTGATGATATCTAAACAAATTTATTGATATATACATGATGCAAGCCTTTACATTCTCTGTTATAAAATTTAAAAAAAGTATTTAAATTTGCATGAGTTTTTGTGCATCTTTCCCAAAATGTTTTTATAAATCAATGAAGAAAAATTTATCATTGGCAATTAATTTAAAATGGTCCTTTAATCTTTAAAACAGCTTAATAAGCCATAATTCTGACTTTAAAAACTGGGAAATCCTTCAGAGCGACGGAATTCTCATGCTAACCAGGCACAGAAAATTTAATTATGAACTTATTAAATCGCTTCAATCGTAGATATTTAGTAATTATAGTATTTATATCCAGTTAAGAATAGATATAAATCTTTACTAATTTTGTTTGAAGCATTGAATATCGGCCGAAACTTGTTTAAAAACAAAAGTTAGTATTTTTCTGTGAAGATGAATGAGGAAGAAATCTAGTTTTCGTAAGATTAGTCAAGCCGCGTATAGCTTCCAGCGATGGGGAGAATTGACTCTTTTTGAAATAGGAAGCTCACTGCGTGTGATCAAAAGTCCCATCACCGGCCACCTGCCCCAACTATTTGTGTGTGTGTGTGGGGGGGGGTCTGTTCCTTTAAAGCGCATCAGTGGGTAAGGGACTTTTCAAATGCATGATTGACATCTGCTTCGAGAGCGTCCATTGGACAGATCGTACCGATTGTTACTTTCTATCGTGATCCAAGACCTGAAATCGAAATATTAACCAATAAGAACGTGTCAGTGATTTGAATCACACCCATTTTTGAAAAGTATTGGTCACTGAAATCTGTGACTTTTTGATATTGCTTACGTAATAACCGTTTCTAAAATATTCGTCATCCCTATTCAGCCCCTTTATACGAGATCCATGACATTATTTCAGAAAAAACCTAAACAAAACCCACCTATGCCCAAGTAGCACGCTATATTGCATAATAATTGCAGGATTTGGAAGAAAAATCTGATACAGTATATTGAACAATACTGAAACAAAGTGAAGTATAAGATTTTTGTTATGTTGATAATTATTGGGTTAGAAATTTGTACCGTATAGTTCCTAAACACTGCATAAATGCTACAAAATACAACTACGAAAAATTCCCAAAATTATTTCTACCTATTTTGACTTAGAAAAAAATTAGCAAAATTTCATGCAGTACTTGCTTTACATATATTCGTAATGGGTATAGTATGAACGGAAGGCTAACGATCACCTATATAATGGTCGCTAACAAAGTTGGCGACCATTTGACTCAATAATGAAGGTTCCAGAAAATTCAAGAATTTCACTTTCATTACTTTTAGAGATGAGGATCTAGAAGTTCTTGAGATTTCCATGTGAAGTCATAGCTTATCACAGATTTTTTTATAAGGGGAAGCACTTGCTTACATGAGAAATAATTTTCTCTTTCACTGATAGCTATAACTGTGCCGATTGAAGGTCGCGATTCAAACCTGCGACGCTAGGGCCAGTACAACTTATTTGTAATTTTTATTACCTGAGCTCCATGTTTTATGAAATGTTTGTTTTCCCTTTAAATTTGAGAGAATTTTCTCACAGTAAACAAACTTGACGATTTCTTTAGTAATATAATGCACAAGGAGTTGCAAAGGAACAGTCCGCAAGAAATTATTTTTTTTAAAAAAATGCATTTTCCATTTTTATTATTTTGTTTATTTATTTGCTCAGATAATTTGATGCACATTGCTTACTTTTTCACTCAGAGGATTCAATGATCAACTATAACTGGGAAAAAAATACCTATTAAAAACGACCAGAGAAGGGGGAAAAATGACAATCAATAATAGCATTCGTAGAAATTGGTCTTTCGATGCAATATAAAAAGTCACTGCGAATGTAAATGATTGATTAACTAAAGACTAAAAGCAACTCTTTCACTCTTTAAACTTTAAGATGCCTAAACTGGACGCTGAGCAATTTCAGCTTGAAGAGCTGATACTTTTTTCACTCCCATCTTTAGTTGTTTCCGTTCTCTCACGTATTTTTTTCCTTTTCTCTAATTAAACATTTATGAATCTAGGTTTCAATTCTTTTTGCACTTATAAAAATTCATTTGTTGAATGTTCATTTTCTTATGTTAGAGATCAATTTTCAGAAAAAAGTACATAAATAAATATTTGAATGTTATTCAGGTGAAAATTTTTAGGAAGATAGAAAAAATTATTATCAATTACCTGATAACTTATTATTTATTTATATCATTATTAAATTGCTAAATTATTATTATTAACCTACGAGATCATTTGTTTAGAACATTTATCATATATTTTCATTATATATTCATTTTTAGACGCGCATTTCAAATTAAGGGGATGAAAAAGGAAGTATGTTTGATGGGGATGAGGCTTTGAAAATTTTATCCGTTGAATGTTGAATCATCATTTAAAAATTTACATATTTTTATTGAAAAAAAAACTACAAGAAATTTATATCCCATAATGTCTTTTTGTTATATTTAAAGTGACTTCGAAATTGAAAATTTTGTTTTATTGAGTTTAGATTAATGTGGATCTCCAACGAGCACTAAGGCCAATGTCACTTATCAGGAAGGAATTTTTTTCGAAAACTTATAAGAAACCTGATATACCGACTAATACAGATACCGATACCTGAATACTGATGTGAATGAATCTACAGTGAATGAGTAACAATGATTGTGCATAGCTTTCAGTAAAAAAATCATTATGTTCTCTACGTTTGTCAGTTTTTGTGACTCCAGATTTTGAAAAAAAAAATGGTATAGCGTAGTTTACTCGGTAGAATTTTTTTTGTATTTCTCATTTTAATAAGCATGCAACTTACATTATGTTTGACGTCTTACATCATTTGATTCATTTAACTACTCTGCATTCTGATTTTCAATCATTTTAGAACCTAAAATATTAGTTATAACTTGAGAGTGAAGGGATTATGTTTCAACTTAATTAAACGAAAAACATATAAATATAGAAAATAGATTCAAATGATTATTTAAAAAAAATCTCTTCTAGAAAAAAAATCAGAAATTTTCAAGCTTAAAGAGTGGCAATTAATTTTTAAACATCTAATTATGCAACAAGAAAAAGCAGTTTTGTTCAAAAATGGGTTAGCTCAATTTTTTTTCATTATTGTCTACTGCCGAAATTAAACGATCACTTTCAAAATTAAAAAAAAAACAATGAAGTATGCTTTAAGGTTATGTGATTCCGGATTAATTTTTCAAAAACTTCAATTAATTTTTGTAAAATGAGATACAAACCAGATACAATGTAGTTATATTTATCAAATAATTTGTTTAAAATTTTGCAGATAACTTAAGAAATGTTTATCTTAGTTCATGCATTAAAAAAAAAATCTGCATTTTTATTCATTATTTAAGTGCCTGAGTTCGACTGATAAATAATACAGAATTTTCAATCGTTTCCAGCATTTTGAGGCACTAGAACAACTATAGAATGATTTTAAAGTAGATATTATTTCTTATCTAGTCTAAGAGCTGCAAAATACATTGAGAAATTGTTATATCAAATTTGAACAAAATAAATGCATTAGATTTTAATTTATGAATTTTTTTTCGTGAAATAATTCTAGCAAAAATCAAAATCTGAGGAAATATTCGTAAATGTTGCAAAATAGTACTAAAATGTATATAAATGCAAATAAAAAATTTATTGAACTTCCAAAATAATTAACTTAGAAACAAAATTCAAACGGTTTTATAAAGAAATTTTTCAGACATTTAGAATATTAAATTAAAAAAAAAATTAAAACGCTTCACATTTTCTCAAAGAATTGACTTTTTAATGCAGAAATTGCCCAGGAAAAAAAAATTAGACCAAATCTTCATTCCGTGACCATTAACAATGGAAACTGCTGATTGAACATTGACTGCAATAATGAAGACTATAAGAGCCAATAGCTTATCCAGGTAGAGGTACAGAACG
This sequence comes from Argiope argentata, assembly GCA_026289955.1. Classification (NCBI taxonomy): domain Eukaryota; kingdom Metazoa; phylum Arthropoda; class Arachnida; order Araneae; family Araneidae; genus Argiope; species Argiope argentata. The sequence continues at coordinate 213,262 of JAOUZG010039505.1, forward strand.
ACATATGAAATTTCTAAGAATTTTCTCGAGATGTAAGGGCAATTCTTTTATATGTTCGAAGCTGTAAAAAATATCAATTTTTTTTACGTTGTTTAAATTTATATCATCATGAAAAAAAAAAACGTTTCTATCTAAATCAATTCCTAATGGTTTCCTTATTAAAAACAACACACAATTTCCTCATTGTCATTAGAAAATGAGAAACAGAAAATAGCTACTACATCCTGATAATAGCACAGTAAAGAAATCCAATGTTTTTATCATAACGATCGAATACTCCGGAATGAACGAAAGCTTTTAATTTCAACTTGTCTTAATTGTTTAACAATTGTCACGTGAAATTAAATTGAGCTAAATTGTCTGCAGATGGCAGTGAAATTAAAGTTAAAAGTATAAGTTAGATGAAATATGCATTCGCATCATTGGTTACTATTTCTCAATCCTTAACTTTAGCCATGTAATATTGAAGCAACTTCTTATCTATATTTGCACACACTAATCAAGAGTGTTTTCATTGCGAAATTTATTGTTTTGCTGGAAAGGTGTTTATTTTCTGGATATAAGAACGAATCGATATATAATAGAATCAGTTGCTACAGGAATCCGTAAAAGTGCAGCCAGACGATAATTTCTTGATCAGAAGTAATGTGGAAGAATTAACATATGCTGAAATTTTTATCACTTTGAATTACACTAAAAATTATAACTGTGATTTTAAATTTAGTTTGTTATTTTTTTAACCAAATTTTAATTTTTTATTTATTTTTATTGAGAAGATTTAGAAAATTTTCCTGTCGTCTAATTTTAAATTTTTTTATATGAAAAATAATGACGACAAATTCTAAAGTCCCAATCAGAGGCGAAGCATCGAAAAAAAATTGTCACTCTAACTGATAACATCGAGTACGTCCGCAGTCATTGATAACATGAATACTTTTACAAAATTGACTGATAACCCTTCGGGCCTATGAGAGTTTACAATCTGACAGATATGAACGTTTGAAAGCAAAAAAATATTTATTTGCAAGTAGCTTGACAAAAATTTTATTTTTCGAAATTCACGTCTAAATTTGCGATTGTGCATTCTAAGCGTGAAATAGTATTTTTAAGTGCCGAAAATATTTTGTAAAATGAATTGCTTCAAAATGCAAAGAACTCTGGGAAGTTTATTACAATTACAGTGTTCGCATATAAGGTAAGATGGATTATTATTTATGGTCATTATTGTGAATATATTATATCTAATTTTATTAAAGTATTAAACATTTTCGTCAAAAATGTAAAAATGTTACATGTTTTTAAAAATGTAAATGATATTTTATGGCAATATTACTTTTATGACTATACTTTTTTAAGGTTTCCTAAATTCTTCAAAGAATATTTTTTAAATTAAAATTTATTCTTTTGAACATCTAAATACTTTATACTTTTCTTTAACCGAGAGATAAAATTGTAAAATAAAACGTTGAAATTTGTTTAACGCTATTTTTTTTACTATACAAATATCGTTTGGTAAAGTATTCGGTGACTTCCTTTTAAATTGTTATTACAACTACTGTATAACTTTTTTTTGTCGACGATTATTTTCGAAACGAGTAAAAAGAATAAATCAATTAAATTTATTTTTTACTAGCGTAAATCTTTTTCTGAATTCAATGAATATTGATATAATGAATTCAATGATGTTTTTGTAGGTTTCTTTTCTGTCGAATATTTGTTTTTATTTGGACGTGAACAGATTTTTCTGCAGTATAATATTAAATATTCAGATGAAAAATAGTAACTTGAACTTTATTTAACACTATTTCCTTTGACCGTGAGTGAATCGTTTGGTAAAATTCTCTTTTGATTTCTTTTTCAATTGTCATTGCAAAAATTCTGTAATTTTTTTGGTAACAATTTTTGTTGATAGAATAAAAACAAAAATTTATCTTTTTGCTAGCTTAAATCAATTCTGAATTCGATGAAATCTTCAATTGTAAGTTTTTTGTTAAATATTTTTTTATTTGAAGGTGAAAATATTTTTGGAGCACATTATTAAATATTAAATGCTAGATTTGGGCTATACAGTTTGATTTAAATATACTTAAAATGGTAAGAAAGTGCATTATATAGTAATTTTTACTTCAAATTTTAATTCATAAAAGCTTTAAAAATTATATTAATTAAAAAATATTCAATAATAATTCATTTCATCCTTTTGTGATAAATTCCTACAATATATTACAAAAAAGAATATTCCATCAATTTGAAATTTAAAATCGATAAACTCCTCAGCATTACAATTTACTTTTACTGCAATAGTTTTGGAATATAAATGAAGTTTTAAAAATTCAATTGAACCAAAATTTGTAGCAATGTTTTTATTGCTGTATCGAATTTCTATTACGAATTTTATTTTTTTAAATAAAATTTTCATTCATGCATTTCGTTACTGTTAAACTAGTAATTAGCTGAAAAGAAAAAAAATATTCCACAGTTCTACCATATATACTTTTCTAAAGTTTATTTACTTTTAAACATCATTCTTTTTTTCTTCTGAAATATAATTAGATGTATTTATTGAGTTTCTGTTAATTGTACGACGTGAAAACCATTGCACTCAGAATGCAATGGCAAATGCACTCATATTGAGAAATACTAGATATATATAAAAAGCTAAAAGTAATATGATATAATGTTTAAAAGTAGAGAATCAAATTTCCTTTCTTTTTTTCCTGTTATTTTTACGTAATTTAATCTGCAATCAATACTGGCTCAATAATAATAAAAAAATTCGATTAAGTAATTTTTGTTATACATCTTATGAAAGAATGCAATATAACTTGAATTAACAGATCATTCAATTTTCCTGTGAACGTAAGGAATACTTTCAGAAGTTTCAGAAAAAATCTAGATAATTTTACAAAGTATTTACATTTTTCTTGAGTATGAAAACTATTTGAACAATCGTAAGTACCAAACAAAAGAATGAATTATAGAAACAATATGACCAATTTAATACTTTAACAATAATGGATTTACCATCCTTCTAAAATTAAATTATAGAAGAATACATTTCTTGCATTTTATGAAAAACTTATACCTTTATCTAATCATATACATATATATTATACAAAAATGCAGTTTTGCATTATTCTTAACATTAGATTAATTAACATATACCTATGACAAATGTGTTCCATAGAATGCAATCCTATTGTTGATTAAATGCTGTTAAAATGAACTGTTTTATATAAAGAAAAAAATTATTATTATTAGTTTATCTTATCTCGTCTGATAAAATAAATTTATCAAATTTATTGATAGTAATTGATAAATATGGAAATCGAAAATTATTGACAGTTCTTGACTTTAAAACAATAAAAAACCGACTTTATTCTGATTTTTTTTTACCAAACATGATATAAATTTTTAATTAGTTAATCATTATTAAAATATTTATGTATAAAATTAACAAAAATATCACACTAGTGGCTGAATCTAACGTTTTAATTGAGAATAAAGCTTTAAAGCAAATGTTGTTTGTAGTCTGATGATTGATAAAATCAATCGTAATTAATATTTGTAAAATGATAGCTGAAAAACACTTTTTGCCTAGAATATAAATATTTGTTTAATTTAAATGAAAACTTTCCCATGTCATTTATTGTTTACGATTCTCTCAGCAAAAGAGGAGTTATTTGATAAAGTCGAGCTCCATTAAATTATAATGCAATTAAAATTCAATTTTCTGGACCATATAGTTAAAAATGCCCAGTATCTTTTGTAGCAATGTAACATCACTTTCTAATTTCTCATGTTAATTTCAGATCATTAGAGACATTTTTTCCCCTTAATTTTTAACAATTGTTGAAAAAATCACAAAATTAAATATTTGATGAAAAGAAAAAATGATTATGATTTGAATTACAAGAAAACCTATTGTTGAAAATCACACAAAAAATATAAAGATGCAAGTTATTTAAGTTTGTATCACTTAAAATATAATCTTTGAATTTTAAACTTTTGTGAAAGTCAAAATTTTGTTTTAATATTTTCGAAAGTTGAGCCAGAAGAAGTCAAAGTTTCAATTAAGTTTGAAGTAATAAAAATTTGAAAATATTTTCAGGTGTATATTTTGACCTTATAAAATATAATTGTGTAAAATTAGTTAACAACAAACTTTATTGCCTTTCTCGTAAAGCGTGGACAAATACTTACACATAAATGCTACCGTTTATATAAATATAGATAAATTAAATTTTTTAAAATCAAAGTTTAATTTTCTAGCCATTTTATATAAAAGTTTTTAATTTTGCAATGTTGCTTATGTTTTCAAAGTAAAATGTGAAGACCTTAAAGGAATTAGATGTGTCTTACATTTTTTCAATAAACAAAAATAATTTTTTGTCTGATAAAAATATGAAATTTTTCGACAAATTGCCCTCTCTCTCTATCAATCTATGTCTGTCTGTAAGTCTCTCTCTCTATCAATCTCTGTCTGTCTGTAAGGTCTCTCTCTCTCTATCAATCTCTGTCTGTCTGTAAGGTCTCTCTCTCTCTCTGTTTGTCTCTATATATTTATCTATCTTTCTTTCTGTCTCTCTCTCTATTTATCTGTCTGTCTCTATTTATCTATCTGTGTGTCTGTCTATATCTATCTATTTGTCTGTCTATATCTATCTATTTGTCTGTCTATCTGAGTATTTCTTCAAGCTAAAAGAGTTTTTATATTAATTATTGTGTTGCTAAATAGAGGAAAAATTACTTTGTCAAGTTTTAATTAGTCGAAAATTCTCTTAATGCCGAGGAATGGATTTTAATTATTATAACTAAACTGTATCTAGGTTATAATCATCTCTAGATGATTATAATTAAAGCCTTTCATGTTCTGTTTTTCTTGGAAATAATAATATAAAAAATGACCCCAGTTTGATTTTCCTTAAATTAGTTATTTTTTAAGGTGAATCAAACATCTATTTTTATACATGCTAACAAGAAAAGACTTTTTTAAAATTTAATTTAATAAAATTTAAATTTTTAAATCTTAATTATATAATAAAGATAACCAATGAGAAAAAATATATTTATAGTGTTACCAGCGAATGAATATAAAGACAGTAACTAATACAATGAAAAATTTATTAAAATTTTCTACAAAAATTGTATGAAAATAGAGCTAAATTTATTCACATTTTTTAATAAATTTTTTTAAAAAGGTAAAAGTGGTTTAATTTTTGATACAATAATATAATCTGAAGTTAAAGAAAAAAATATTTAAAAATTTATTTAAAATTTTGAAAAATACTTTTTTATTGTGCACCACCAAGGAGAAATTGCATAATAAATTTGGTAACTCTAGATCCAAAGATAAAAATATTCTAGAAAAAAATATTCTAGATAAAAGATAAAAATATTCCGAACTTTTCCACCATGCGTAATATTGAAATCATTTACAGATATTATACCGGCATATAAATATTTGATAAAATAAATAAGTAAATAATCTCTACATATATAAAAAAAGAAATCTTTTTGTTTTGGTCAGTCTGTTGAATATTTTCGGGAACGTGCATCTAGAAGTGCTTTTTTTTGAAGTTTTAATTAGAATTTTTGTTAATTAAAAATTAAACAAGATTTTAAGGTTTCTTTTCGCATTAACCCCTCGAAATACTTGAGCACAAAATTTATTTTCATATTATTATAAAGTATAAAAATTTGTTCTTTTAATGATATGAATTTAATCATCGAGTGTATTTTACCTGAGATTTGGCAATTTTTTAAGTATATTTTCTGCCTAATTTTCAATAATCGATTCTTTGCAGTCTTGATATTTAAATCAGTTTCATTATTTCATCAAGTATTCAATCGTGTGATTTTCCTCCATTATAGAAAGAAAGAAGAAGGGTCCTGTTTAGTATCTATATTGTTTACTCGACGACTAAAGAAACTAAAGCTATAATTTAATGAAAATTAAGCGATAGATTAATCGGGTATTTTTGTTTTTAATAACTTCATGATTTCATGGGATTAGTTCCTAATTAGAAAAATTCATGCATAAAATGAATTGAAAATGTATGTAAAACTATTAAAATAATACTGCTTTAAATCATAGTTTTGAGATTTAATTAAATTCAAATACAAAAAACATTTATGACGAATTAGGGCGTAAAGGAGGAATAGTACTACATAGATAAATGAAGAAAATCATTATAATATTATTTACTCATTTTTTGGTGGGTATAAATTTTGTAAAATTACATTAAAAATTACGAATGCGCTCAATTCAGATATAAACTTTAAAAATAAAATTTTAAAATGTTTTCTACTTGATCAAAACTTTCCTTATTCATTTAAAATATTTGATTATTTTTGCTTGCTTTCTAGAAAACTACCCTTTTTCTTAAGCTTCAAACATTAGCTTGCAGAGCGTTTTAAATTATTAAAACTAAAATAATACTCTATGCATTTCAGAATTACATCGATTTGTTTATTCTTTTCATTGAACAACATATATTGCAAGCATTACTTGATTCCAAAAGGTTTTCAAGTGATTATAAGCTATTATACAAAAATTAAATGAAATAAAATTAATAAAATATGTTTATCAAAGAAAAAATCGTTTGTTTTAACTTTTAATAATATTTTAATAAAAATACTAGCAGTTTTAGAATGTTTGTAAAGGAATCGTCTGCTAAATGTCTGTTAACAGATTTAGATTATAATATTTACCGAACAACTATTTAAAGATACTTAACCTTGAAAATTGAGATATGTTTTTCACAAATTGCGATTGCTTTTTTCCTTTATATAAGGAAGAAAAGAGCTTGAATGAGCGTATTAGTAAATTAATTATGGAATGAATTAGGTATGGTTCTTTCCTGTGAATAATATATAAAACAAAATGTAAAATAAAGTTTCAAGCAATTTAGGAAATAAAATTGAGTCATTCATTTCAAACAACATAAAGATATAAAGTAAACTATAAAAATAATACGTATTTTGAAACTTTATAATTGTATCACAAAAGGTAGCTTGAGCTAACAATAGGAAGACAAAGGCATATTTTTTTCCAGAAAATAAAACGAGCAGGTTTCCTGACCTAGACAAAGTGTGCCTTTCCTTTGATTTGGGCGTCACTGGTTCGAGTCCTGGCTCGGTAATGGTTGTTCTATTCCCCTATATTCTATCTGTGAGTTACATTTTCATATGAATAAATAGCCTGACATGTCCTGAGGTGTTCAGGGGCCTTTACCATCAGAAGCTACTTCACTAACTTGGCTTAAATCACTGATCTAGTCAGCGAGCTTGTATATGACAAATGTCATAAGTAACAACAAGTAAAATGAAAAATGCATTAGAAGATAGGTTTTCAATTTCGCAATAAAATTTTATGTATTCTTCTAACAAACAGAAACACGAAAAGCTCGTTTTTAATTTAGAATCTTAAATACTTTAATAACAATCTTTAATCTTGTGTTATAAAGAATGTCTCAAAAAATAGTGACATTACTTTATTACATAACAAGTATCACTAAAAAAAAACAAATATTATTACTGGAAAATATACACCTTCAAAAATCATGAACTTTTATTTTTTACAGTTATACATCAAAACTTTTAATGGTATTCTATTTTATTATCAGGATTTTATGTATTCTTTACACTTTTTATTTTATGCAAATTTTTTTTTCTTCAAATTTATATATTTGATTTATTTATATTTTTTGTTTGTACGAATATTTCTTTTCTTAAGATTTCTTAGCTATCTCCGAGAGAAACTCAAGAAAAGTTATGCTTTCAAACACGGAGACATCCCACTTTCAAGTTCCACTATATCTCGAATTTTAGACGAAGCTGCTGACAGCAATGGAGATGCAATAGCGTTTATTTCTGATCACCAAGGGATAACAAAGAATTTTACAGATTTCAGAAACGAAGTTAGTTTACCATCCTTTTTATTTATTTCTTGAGTTTAACTCTAGAAACGTTACGAAGTCATTTAGTATGCTTTAATCACTTAACGATATCATTCGACTTTGATTCATCCTACTGAAAAGAAGTATTCTGTGACAAATCTGTAGCATTGTTTTACTGCATTGTTAGTATCATAATAAAGAAGATAGATTTACTTGAACTTTAACAGATGCTAAATTGAGGCCAGGTCAATAAGTCGGTCGCTTGCGGATAAAGAGGAAGGTTCTGAAAAATACAAGAATTACGGCGATATCACCATTAGGAACCGAAACCCTCAGATCTTCTATTCTATATCCAATTTGGAAACTATAAAAGTTGAATCAATCTGATTGTCCTCACACCATATACCCACTACAAGCGAACGCGGTGAGGCGTAACAATATACTCTGTTCACATTTTAACACAAATTATGTAATCTTCAGGGAAGTACATTTGAAAAAAAAAACATTCAGCATACCCAAAGAACAATTTAGTACTATTGTATGGGTTTTACAGTTATGATCAAGGAACGGCGGCAACGATAGCGGTGCGTTTCACATTGAAGAAATAATGAACAATGAATGGCACTCTTTTCATGCTGCAACTTGTAATCTACACACGACACACAGGTGGATAACAGCAGGTGCTTGCTGCCAATATCTTTGCAATGTTGCTAATGCAATGCCATGCCTTTCTCATTTATTTACAATAAAAGTAAATTAAGCCGAATAGTATGGAAGTCGGATAGTCGCGAACCGGATTCTCTGGAGCATACTATGCTATTTTTCAAATAATTTCCTCCATCTGAAATGAATGTCGTGTGTAAATTGTATGGTCACTTGTGTAATAAGTTTTTAAACGTTTTTTACATGATTGTTTTATAGGTGGATAGATTGGCATCAGGATTTGTTTCTCTTGGTTTGAAGAAAGGAGATAGGATCGGTGTATACAGCCCCAACTGCTATGAGTGGCCTTTAACCCAATATGCTGCAGCTAAAGCGGGTCTAATATTAGTAAGTGTTCTTGAAGCTATTCTTAAATTATAATATTGGCAAATATGTCAATAAATTACAAGAACATCATTTACAATGTACCACTCGTCAAAGAATTTGCTGCTTTCTTTTCTTGATTTACAATTAATACATTAAATATGATTTTAATGTCTGTATACATATTTAGTCTTAGGATCATTGAAGCATAGGCTTTATTCCATACAATAAAAAATGTTGGTATTTTCTGCGCTTGTGTCGTGATGTAGACTGAGGAAATAAATCGAAGTTTTAAACTTTCAGAGATTTCTTCTATTAAGCCATCAACTGCTAAAACGTATTTTTTAAAAATTAATGCAGCTCATTTTCATTATTAAAATTATCTTTTTATTAAATGAATTTAAGCTTTGTTTTACATTCTGATTTGAGAGTGGTTTTCTAATGCTTTTCAGGATTTTATTTATGTACTATTCAACAATGAATTGCAATTCAATGTTAAAATCACGCGACAAAATTCCTACTGAGAAAGATAACGATAAAACACTCATTTGACTATTTATAAAATTAGAATGTGTTAAAACGCTTTTTTCCGTTTTTCCTAAAATTGTATAGAATGCATCAATCAGTGGCATATCTAATCATGGCCTGGTAAGGAACTTTTAAATGATGTTAAATATTGAACTTTCTCTCTAATTATAATGAAGAAGAAAATGATTTATAAACACTCATCTTCTATTATTTTACCAGGAGTAACACGTAATATATGTAATAAGCTGTTTTTATTTTAGTTTATTTAAAGAATCAGTGTAATTTCCACAGCCCTAGATAAGCTTATTTTCAGTGAGATTCGCGACTATTTTAAAAGTGATTGTTTTTCTATTAATTGTGAATTAAAAAATGAAATCTGCTATCACAAATTTCAGGTTATCACGTGAGAACGTTATTATTTTCAAGACATTATTTTTTTAATTATTTTAAGCTATAGATCAATTTAAACAATTTGAAACAATCATGTGAGTATTAGAATACGTATGTGTCGATATATCGAGAGTCCGGTACATGGCGGATTTTCGTGGCTAGTTGTAACTTTTTGTTGGTGATAGGACACCAAATATGACAATCATATTGACCATTTTCTAACAACTCTAGAAGTGGTAAAATGATAGCCCAAAAGCGATAAATTGCCAATTTTCTGCCCATTCATTTTGTGGCCTCAAAAACCTCAAACGAATACAATATCATGTTCACACGTGATAAAATCTATATTTTGAAGTCTAGAATGCCACTGGACAATAATTGAGTGCATTTTTTTGCGATTTGGTGCTCACTGCTGGTATGAACAATTTCAAATGGGACATTCTACAGACGGTTCTAGATAAGAATCGGCTAAATTTTGATTTAAACTTTTATTTTAATGCTTTACTTTACTTTAAAAAGTGTGATAAATTTGCAGTTAAATCTTTTGATTGTTAACGGAAATCGTTTGACAATGCACTTTTCAACGAATGTCAACGCTAACATCAGTGCGTATTTAGATTATCTTTGGAAGTTGCATAGCAAACGCAATCGGACGGGCTATCAAATAATTAAATACGTAGTTGTGATGCAACATGCTCATTGGGGTTTAAATTTTAGTTAACATGTCACAATAAAAGCATTTTAGAGGAATTTATTCTTTTTTTCTTATAAAAATTTATGTTTATAATATTTTTTTTTGATAAATGATACAATTTTATTGTTGTATACCGATTCACATACGGATGACACTCTTTTAGATAAATTAATCCAATGGAGTTTATTATAAATGATATTTCCCTACCCTTCCTAGGCAGATGGGTTATTGTATGATGAGATCACAATGATTTCACGGGTGCATTACTTGATTCAGAAATGATCATTAATGAGAGGATTATTCATGCTATTTTGAATCTCTGACCAAAAAATTACTTCAGTATTTTAATTGTTCCTTCAGGGGAACAAGTGTCTACATTTTTTTCTCGGGGTTTTTCATTCTTCCACTTTAGCCATTTTGAAAAGACAATCGATAAAAGTATACGAAGCCCCAAATCCACTTAAATGATCTAAATCGAAAAAACTAAGTCTCTGTGAACCAATCAGAGGCCAACAGAATAGCATATTTATAGTTTTCAAAAGAACAATATGAAACAAAATTATAGAGCATTAAAAAGTAGAACCGAGAGCTGTCGTCTTATTTACATTAAGGTCCTTAATGTCAAATGGTAGATAATAAATAAAAACAGAAAAATAGTAGTAGAAATTTAAAAAAAGAAGAAAGTAAAAATTATAAAAAAATTAACAAGAATAGAAAAAAAGCAAATATGAAATTATAGTAAGTAAGAGAAAAACAAAATTGTGTCCATTTGATTAAAAAAA
>JAOUZG010039505.1:224592-234950 GCA_026289955.1 Argiope argentata
AGAATAGAATTATACCATTAAGAATTTAAGAAGATAGAAGATAAAGATTAGAATTATACCATTAAGAATTTAAGAAGATAGAAGATAAAGAATAGAATTACACCATTAAGAATTGAAGTTATAAGAATTTTACCATTGGTCTTCATTGGTAAAAAAATAATCCGAAAATTATATTAACTTTCTTCTCTCACCATAGCTCTGAGAGAAGATGGAAACACTTTAGATTTCATAGTCTCAAACGTAAATAATAATAAAAAAGTCTAAAAAAATGAACGATGAGAGAAAGGAAAACAGGAGCCTGAGAAAAAATTGGTAATAAAAAGTTATATTTAATACCAATATTTATCAGCAATTACCAATTTATTACCGATATTATTAACTACTTTTAAATAATGTCTTACTTGTAAGTATTGATCGTAAGTATATTGCTTTATTTATAGGTCCATGCCTATAAGAAATCTTTAATTTTTAGGCACAGTTTCTGCAAATAATCCTTACTGTATAGTGGATATTAAGTGAGTAAATTTGTATTAATTTATTGGCAGAAATATTTATATCAATCTCTCCTTCAAAGGTGACTATAAACCCTGCCTTTCAACCAAAGGAATTGGAATACTGCTTGAAAAAAGTAAGTTGAAAGAAACATTTCAGCTTTTAAAAGTTTTCTTATTATTTTTATAACAAATTCTAAACAGAATAGTAAAGTTAAAATATTTATAATGCAGCAGTTGGATTACTTGACTTTCTCTTTTTGGTAATTAATGGCGATGCCTGATTAGGTACGCATCCCATATATGCTTTGTGATTATATTTAAAATGAAATTAAATTGTGGAGATGCGCGCTTTAACGCCTTGTGTTGTCTCTGATGTTTTGCTTTGAATGTGATAATTAAAGAAATCTTCCCGAAAACATACGTCGTCTTCCTTCAATTGTACGGATCAATAATGATCTTCATTTCAACATAAAACACAATTCTTAGTTAAAACTCTCTAAAATAATTCTTCCAGTTTTGAATACCACAAGGATAGCCAATAATAAAATATTAGAGAATTATAACTCTTTATGTAATCATAGCAACACTAGACACTCATAAAGCTCTACGGAGACAACGTGAATTTTCAAGACCCTCTTTCTCCATCTAAAATTCCAAGATCTAACTTTTTCTATTAATTTAAATTTAGTGTATATAAAAATATGAATTTTAATTGTTTTTAAGCAGAAATTAAAATTAATAAAATTTTAATAATAGAACAATCTAAATTAATAAAGCAATTAGATAAGAATACCTTTAAAAAATTGATTTCAGTTTTTCGCAAATAAAAAATTTTAACTGTAAAAATAATAGTGATCAGTTATTTAAAAAAAATTAAAACCCCCTCTTAACACATTCTAAATACTAAAACACTAGAAAATTTAACAGAGGAGACCTTAGCTAGATGGCGTTGTTGACATTTGACTATTTTCGAAGAATTTAATTTTTGAAATACATTATTTTTCTTTGTATATAATATTGGAAAAACTTTTCCCTGTAATATTAAGAGTTTAGCTGAAAGTAACAAATAAGAAGTTGTAAGTAATTTGACTACACGTTTGTTATTGTTGGAATATTCTGGAAACTATTGTATATATGGTAAAATACAAGGACTGTTATTCAAAATTCTTAAAATTATATTCTAATATTTTCATAACATTTACAAGTTTTTTTTGAGAAACACAATTATTGAATGCACAAAAGGTTATTAAGGTATAAAATAAATCGAGTGTTACAAAAGTGGAAAATTAAACCTGAAAAAAAGTTTAAAAACCAAACGATATTCTGAAAATTCTTTGCAATTTAAGATAAATTAATAAAAAGTAAGAAAGCAAATGATAAATTAAAAGCGACATCTGAAGCAGACGTCGCTTTTTAGAAAATCCAAACAGAACCAAATTTACATTAAAATAACTTTTTATTTTAATGTAATTAATAGTATTTTGCTATTTCAAAAAGATAACACTGAAGCGTTATCTTAAATTGGTATTGAGGCAAAATGATTTTGATCCTAACATCCTTTGAAATTTGATACTTGATAAAATCGGACAAATCTGACAACCTGAGAAAAGTTGGATATATTTTCATCCTTAAAATATATATTCTGTGTACAAATTTATAGCAGTTTTTTTTGTATTTTACCGGGAATAATATGTACATGTTGAAAAGTTATTGTATTTAAAACACTAACTTGTGTAAAACTTATAAAGCCGAGTATCTTTCCTTTTACTATCGAAAATTGAACTCAAATTTTATTCCCAAATTCGAATATCTTTTTTCCCATCATATTCAGCTTCTACAATATTTTATTCTAGTTTTCTGATGAGGAGGGTCATAATATATCTCAAAACATGCAGTTCCTGCACTGTATTTTCTAAGGAAAATTTTAACTCACGTCTTGAGAAGAAAAAACAAATCTTAGTAACGATTACTTTTTTTGTAATTGTTACTAAGTCTTGAATTGTTTTTTCAATCGTTTTGTAGTCGCTACTAAACTGCGCTTTGTGTTTTTCTTTGGAACAAGCATATCATTTAATGGTGCAATTCTGAAGTTATTTTTCAGGTTTATGAGACTTGCAAATTGTTTGAAATAGTTAACAGAATGTGCTGTCCAAGAAACTGCATACATTAAGTAATTAATGGATATAAACGCCAAATATAGGAAACAATAAAAAACGCTTGAGTCAAGACGACCATGTGACCAATTTACTCCAATTGAAAAAGTTGAATGACTTCGATATTTTTGCAGGATTAATAAGAAAAAGATATAAATATAAAAATGATCATAAAAAAGTGTATTATTTGAGTTAGTCATATATAACAAAGAATAACCAAATAAGTTTCTGTTAGCTAGTGAGAGTTTACAATGTGGACCTTAAAATAACAACTCGTTAGTTAAAATACTTGAAAATCGCCTTTGAAGAAACATTAGATATTTTAGGATGAAACTAATATTTCTGGGCCATGTTTAGATGATGAGAATGACACTTGAGTTGATACCCTCTATTTTCAAGTTCCCGCACCACAATAATAGGACATTTTTTTACTAATACCAGATTTAACATGTACTTACATATACAATGGATCATTGGCAAATCGGGTCCTCTTTTGTTGTAGTTACAATTATAAACGAAATTAAATTTTCGCTGCTCAGTTTTCTTTTATTTGTTTCTGTAGGTTGGTTGCAAGGCTCTCGTGACTTGGGATACCTTCAAAACTCAAAATTTCTACGATATATTGTGTGGTTTGATTCCTGAACTGCCCAGGAGTCCTCCAAATGACCTCAAGAACTCTAAGTAATGTAGAAAAAAATTATCAAAAGGGTTCATAATATTTCATGAAAATTAATCTGTGAATAATGAATAGTAATAATAAAATAATAATTTATTTTCAGTTTTCCAAATCTGAAAACAATAATGATGATCTCTAAGGATAGAAAAACGTAAGTAAACAGTTTTTCTTTTATTTTTGGAATGAAATTTTCCCCAACTTTGAATTTGTTCATATATTAAATTCAAGTACATAAAATCCTTTTCTAAAATTTTATATAAAAAAATGTGAATGAAGTCTTTTTCTTTGTGTTACTTGCATTTTTTAGCTGAAAATATTAATTATTTAATAATAAAGAATTTATGAGATACGCCTGATATTTATTGAAATTGCTCACCTAAGCCACTGATTATTATTGGTACCTAAAATATATGAAAATAGAAAAAAGCAATTTAGAAAACAAATATTTGAATAGAAAAATCCGAAAAAATTTCTTTTTATTATATATATAGGAAATAGAGGAAGAATGTAGATATTCATCGAGCTAAAGTACATATTGTGATGACTTCAGATATGAGACGGTGAAAACTCTATCGAACTAAGTTTCCCACGGAAAAACCTTTCTTGGCTGAAGAATTGCCCGATAGGGGAAAAATATGTTAAATGCAAAAGAATGTAGACATCTGGTACACATTGGGAATTGCAGTTGTCAAGCTGAGTCCATAGGTGTCTGTGCCACTTGGGCGGTCTCAACTGAAATGGGCATGTGTTAAGAGACGTTCGCCTTTCATAGGGACAAAAGGGGTCCGGCAGCAGATGGCTCTTCTTTTCTTCTAGAGGGACCACCCAATCAAGGAGGGGGACGACCATCTGTGGGTTGCTAATCGATGCTTTCCCTTCTCATGTGATTTTTAAGTTATACTAGGTCAGATGATCCAATGAAAGTTGAGGACTATCCTGATTGGCCATTTGTCACTGGAGATCAGCCCATGGGACCCAAATTAAAAGGAGACGAAAAAGATAGACAGAGAGAAGGAAGCCGACTGACGAAGCGAGCGTTAGTGATTGGAGCGAGAATTCAGCATGGAATTCTGTGTGAAATTCTCAGGTGAGAATTTGGAGTGCAATGTAGGCAGCTGCGTCCTGTAGGCTGAGTCCACGTGAAGCTCATCTGAACGTCGTGAATTGTATTCGGATCACCGTGCGTCCCGTCTAAAGTGTGAAATCCCATCAGAGCGTTGGGAGAACTTCAATTAGTTAATAGCTTTGTCTTCTGAGCTGCTCTTCCAGCCAGTTCATCTCCTTACGTTTACGGCAATCCCAGCAGGTTAACCAACGAGCGGATAATTCCGAACCTCGGACTGAATCTTGAGGGAGTTTCACGAACTCAGTCATATCTCTTCACCTCCGATAGAGATTCCTTACCTATCTGAAACACAGCACCTTCCCCTAGTGGAACTCTGATCTGCTTCTACTCATGTACTTGTAAAATAATTAATCAAGAAGGCGTACCTGTGCGTGTTATATATGTATTATAACTGGAAATAAATAAATTTTTATTTCTCAAAGACCTGAGTTTGTTTTCGGCGCAACTTTCCAGCAGCCCCGGCTCAAGACGTTACAATATAAAATCACTTTTAAAGATAAAGTCATTTTTATCAGTATAGGAACAGTTTCATTTATATGCTTATAAAATATGTAGAGTTACATTGAGATATAGCACGTCAAAGAAACGCCAGATAATTATGCACCAATCCAATGTTTTTCATATTTATTACGAGTATATTACATGTCCTTGCATAATGAATTTCTGTTATTTATTTCCTCTTATATGAAATATATAAGAAAAAGAATTGCAGTCATAAAAAAAAATCAATAATGAAATGAGATGTTGGTGAATTTTAACTGTTTAGCTTTTTGGTGAGCCTGATAATCCATTTTTGTAATTATGTATATCTGTCCATCTGGATACAGGATCTCAGAAATACATGAAATTAGAACGAGTAAATTTAACATGTAGTTCAAAGATTAAATTTATAAATTTTTCTCGAAATTTGGAAAAAAAATATCTCAAAAGAAAATTTATCTCTGTGTTCCTTGTGAACACGACAATTACAAAACTTTATAAATGAAAGTTGAAATACTAATTTATCATGAAAATTATTGATGCAAACTGAATTTTGAACTTAATCGATTAAAAGGGTGGAGATCATCTATCAATCTCTATATTTATATTATAATGGCGATAACCAAAATATGCTTACAAGAATAAAATATGGTGTTCGGTTGTCTTGTGGCCACAGTAATAGATTTATATCAAATTTTAGAAAAAGCACCCAAATGAAAGCACCCCATGAAAGCACCCAAAATGCATATTCAAAATTTTTCATCACTTTAAAAAGTGCAAAGCGTGTAATCCATCGTCACTATACTCAGAAATCAAGAGCTAGGGGATATTATTGATTGCGAATTGCCGTGAGCCCCGAGAGTTTGGCATATCTTTATTTACACTGTCCCATCCTTGCTGCATGTTCAAGGGATGCAGAAGAGGAAGGAACAGAATAAAAAGCAGACTCTAAATTAAGTTATTAGAAAATCGAAGAGAGAACGCTCACATTACTGTCTTGAATGTGAAATGCAGAATGAACGGTGATCATAATGAATCTTCGCATTTTGAAGCTCTTGGTGTTCGAAAAGTCCTTTTTAACATTATGTTCTTCTATCTAAGATTAATATTACTTAAAAATGGAATAAACCAGACAAAATTGTCTTACTATCACAAGTTTAGATTCGTATCAACATTTGGATTTTGCTTAGTCGGTGGTTGGTTCTCTATAATCGCGTGAATATGCAAATGATAATTCAAAAACCAAACAAGTTAGGGGTATAAATTTTAGTACGCTATCTTTACACCAAAATTATAGATAAGATAATTTTGAATTTAAACGTATCACTATCTATAAAATACAGATCATAATACAAATAAGCGCGTGAAATGTATTGAATTCCGTACTTCGTATTAGAGAAACTATTCTCAATGTTTATTATTTTTAGAGGAATTTTGAATTTCAATGACGCCATACAGTCAGGAAACAAGGAAAGTGACAGAATTCTTTCTGACATCGAAAAATCTATACAATTTGATGATCCTGCAAATATTCAATATACTTCGGTGAGTTTAAGAATCTTACCGAATAATTAATGAATTATTGAATGAATTTTAATTGATAATTATTGAATTGATTGATATTTAATTGATAATTAATGATTTTATATTTAATAATTATTTGATTGATATTTAATTGATACTTGATTAATTGATATTTGATAATTAATTGATAATTAATGGAATTATTTTAATGAATAATTATTGAATGAGTTTTTATTGAGTAATTGTAATTTATAAACGCCTACTGTTTAAATCCCTACTGTTAAATATTTAACAAATTAATAAATTTATTTAAACGAATAACGAAATCAGAAGGAGCAGTCAGTTTTTTGAGAGCCTCCAATACTTATTTTTGTAATTTATATTATTTTCATTTACATATTTTTAGTCAGGGATTTCCAAATACTGGTTCATGATCCATTGGTAAATCCGGAGTCAAATTTTAATGGTTCGTGACAAAATCTTACTTGTATATCTACCAAAAATTTACAAAAATGAAATGAAGGTTTAAAATCGTTATTCAGCTACTTAATTGCAATATGACAAAAAAAAAGCGCAGTATGCAAACAAGCGAATAGTGTGAATTGAATAAGGATAAAAAAAAAAGAAAAAAAAAAGAAAAGAAATAAAACAAGTGAATATAAAGAACCTACTTTTTGCCCACAGTATACCTGTGGCGTCTTCTAAGGCTTTTCCTTTTTAGTTTTACTGACGGTGCGATTTTATGAGGTGTCCCAGACCCCGCCCCTTTCGTCAGAGAATCTTTTTTCATATTGAACGTCCAAGTCAATTAGCGTATGCATTAATTTGAAATATTTTCTAACATTTGTGTAGATATTTAGTATATTTAATGAAAAATGTTTTTCTCCGCTTAAATTAATTTTGAGTTTACGAATCTATGTAGAGAAAATGTGTATTATTCTTCTATGGAAAGATTAAATATTCTGAGGATAAAATGGGTCATTTTAGATTCAATTTTTAAAAAGTGGATGGCATTTTGAAACAGTTTTGAAATCTTTATTTCAAGTAATTGGCAGACCCAACCGACCCAGACGCAATCAATTTTCCAATATTGCCAGTTATTATTTTGAATGAAAATTTCAGATCCCTAAATATGTATTTATTGATCTTTTATCCTACACAATTCTTCATTTTTGAGAAATACAGCAAAAAATATTTAAAAATATGCTCTTTATGGTGAAAAACTTTTGTAGATTAATCCAGTCATACCTACTGTACCAATTTCATAAATTTTTATTTCCTTTAAACATTACTGACCCATCAATGGTCACTTTTTCATTCACAATTCATTGATATCGAGAGATATCACAATATAAATTGTTGATTTAACACCAAACCTTTAATAATTGAGTGATTTAACTAATTTATTTAATCATTTTACAACCGTAGTTTACTTATAAAATTTCTCATTTTGTAATTTAAAAATATAATAATACGTATTTATTATAAAAATTTAATATATACGCTTTTTAAATAAGATGTAGATCATCTGATATAACGATATTAATTCTAATATTTTTACTTAAATGAATTATGCTGAAATGGTATGTTATTTGAAATTTTAATTTGTTTTAGCTCTAAACTTTTTTTACATAAAAAAAAATCGATCTATTAATGTCTTCAGAAATATTTTTATGCTGTCCGAACAGCAGGGCACTCATAGCAGCTAGTTTTTTTTATTATAAAAATTACTTTACTTCTTATTTATTCCGCTTCTTTACATATTGTTAAACTACCATGATATGACTGATAAAATTCTTAATATTTCTTAATAAACCACTGCAATAATTTCGAAAGTATTTCTGAAGACATTCATACATTGTGTTTTTTATGTAAAAAAGTTTATCGATCAAACAAATCAAAATTTAAAATAGCACATCATTATCAGCAAAATTTATTTTAGTAAAAATATTTCAAAACAAATAATTAGTAAGAGCATTTGCAATGCTCTGACCTGTCAAAGAACTATTTATGAGACAGTTTTTTAGTAGAAGAAAGATAAAAACGATTTGTACCATATGTTTAGAATTTAATTTTAAAACTTTATTGATAACTTTTAAATAATAATATAATATATATAAAGAATTGCTTTCTTCTTTTTTTACAGGGCACAACTGGCATGCCCAAAGGAGTGGTACTGTCACATCACAATATTGTTAATAACTGTGTGGTCACTGGCAGAAGGATGGGATTTCACTTACAGGTAATAATGCACAAACTGGTAATAATGGAAGGAGGTATTTGTGTGAGCATATTGACTCTCTATAGGATAGGCCCTTGGAAACAGAGTTTTAACAAATTTATCACAGTTATACTTTATAAAATGGAAATGGGTCCTCAAAACTGATTTTTCTCTGAAATGTAAGTTATTTAAAATATAAGCGAAATTTGTCTAACATAGTTTTCGAAAATATTACTGTATGAATTCCATTTTTATAGTATTTTTTAAATAACGTTAATATTTGAACAAGATAATTCTATAAAATGCTAAAAACTAGATGGATACAAATTGTTTTTCTACTAAAATTGTAGATGTGAATCAAATTTTGATCACAATTCGTCAAACGTTTGAATTTCAGGTCCGTTATTCAAAAGCACCTATTCTCCTGCTTTTTATGATATATACTGAAGTGACAAAAGTCATGGGATAGCAATATGCAAATATACAGATGGCAGTAGTATCGCATCGTAAAAGTATAAATGCGCAGTTCGTTTTCCAGAGCTTTCATTTGTGTTCAAATTATTCATGTGAACAGGTTTTTCGAGATTTATGGCGGCACGACGAGTATTAACAGACTTTGAACGTGGAATGTTATTTGGAGCTAGACGCATGGGTCATTCCATTGCGGATATCGTTAGTGAATTCAACATTCCGAGATCCACAGTATCAAGAGTGTGCCGAGAGTATGAAATTTCAGGCATCCCATCCCATCATGGACAGCGCAAAGGGCGACCACCTGCACTTAACAACCGAGACCGCCGACGTCTGTGTAGAATGGTCAATGTTAATAGACACGCAACACTTCGTCAAATAACTGCAAGAATCAATGTGGGACGTACGAGGGACGTGTCCGATAGAACTGTGGGGCGAAATTTGTCTTTCTTGGGCTATGACAGCAGAAGACCGATTCGAGTGCCTTTACTGACAGGACGACATCACCTGCAGCGGCTCTCCTGGGCTCGTGAGCATATCGACTTGTCCCTAGACTAGTGGAAAACCGTGGCATGGTCAGATGAGTCACGATTTCAGTTGTTACGAGCTGATGGTAGAGTTCGAGTGTGGCGCAGACCCCACGAAGCCATGGACCCAAACTGTCAGCAAGGCACTGTTCAAGCTGGTGGTGGCTGCATAATGGTGTGGGCTGTTTATACATGGCATGGACTCGGTCCTCTGGTGCAACTGAACCGATCATTGACTGGAAATGGTTATGTTCAGCTGCTTGCAGATCACTTGCAGCCATTCATGGACTTCACGTACCCACACAACGATGGGATTTTTATGGATGACAATGAGCTATCTCACCGGGCCAGAACTGTTCGCGATTGGTTTGAAGAAAATTCCGGACATCTCCAGCGCATGATCTGGCCACCTAGATCGCCCGATATGAATCCCATCGAGCATTTATGGGACATCATCGAAAGGCCCGTTCGTGCCCAAACTCTTGCACCATCCACACTTTCACAATTACGGACGTCTATACAGACAGCATGGCTCAATATTCCTGCAGAGGACTTCCAACGACTTGTGGACTCCATGACACGTCGAGTTGTTGCACTTCTCCGGGCAAAAGTAGGACCGACACGATATTAACAGTCATCCCATGACTTTTGTCACTTCAGTATATATATATATATATATATATATA
>JAOUZG010039505.1:235050-255776 GCA_026289955.1 Argiope argentata
TGTGTGTGTGTGTGTGTGTGTGTGTGTGTGTGTGTGTGTGTCTGTATAATGATAGAGAAGTCTCATTATTGTTTTGAACTGGTTTAAACTGGTTAATGAGTTAAATTAATGAAGACAAACAGAGACTTAAAAATAATAATGTTTTTACGTGATAACTTGAAATTTACGATCGTAGATTTCCTTTTCTTTTTTCTTCACTTTTTTTACAATTATACAAAAACACGAAATGATTTTTTTTCAGAAACCCATCATCTGTTGCCAAGTTCCTTTATTTCATTGCTTTGGTTGTGTGTTTGGTTCAACGGCCTCAGTTATGTTTCGCGGTACTTGCGTTTTTCCATCCGCTGGCTTTAACGCTGTTGAAAGTTTGAAAAGTGTTGAGAAGAACAGGTAATTTCAAAATCCAGAGGGAGAAATTGATGCTTAATTAATTTTGCAATCCATGGTACATTTTTACAAGAGCGAAAGAGAGCCTGACTTTGACTGCACAACATAAGAAATTATGCAGTCACAGTTTGATGAATTTACTAAAATATTTTTTTTTGTTTTCGATGAAATAGATATATACATTATTATTGTATTTACTTTATGAGATTTCTCCTCGCATCTATAACGGATACATCGATTTAATAAAACCAATTGTTTGAAAAATATTGAAAAATGTCTAAATTTGTTCAATAAGTTTTTTTTTTATTACAAGCGATATCTTTACAATTTTTTAAAGTAGATGTTGTGAAATCCTAATTGATACTTCTTTACGAATTCATTAAAATATTTTTTTCTGTTCGATAAAATAGGTATATAAATTATCGATGTATTGCTGTATGCGATTAATCGTCGTGTGGATAGTAGATACATTTTATTTTATAAAATAGATAGTTTGAAAATAGTAAAGAAATGTCTTAATTTATTCAATGTGACTTTTTTTCTTTCTGAAACGGATATTATGCTTATAATTTTTTTAAAATTAATGTAAAGAGACTTAAATCAATACTCCTTTATAAATGGATAAAAATATTTTATCCGGTTTGATGAAATTGACATATAGATTATCGATACAGCTCCAATTTATGCGATTATTCGTCGCATCAATAATGGATATATTGATTGTTTAGAATCGATTCTTTCGAAAATGATCAAAAGTGCAAATTAATTTATTCAAATATTAGTTTCTTCTTTAAGCAACAAGTTTATAAAGAAAAGCCTGATAGAAAGCTATTTAATTAAATTTGCTGAGAATTTATCAATGCAATTCTGATGATGGCTATTTCTGAATTAAACAACGATTGCTAAGTTGTTTAGTCTATTGAAAATTAGAAATTTAAATTTGAAAATAACATAGATAAGATTTCATTTGGAATAACATGAAATTAATGATTTAAAAGTGTTATTATTTCCATTTAATTATCAATAACTTATAATAATTGTTTTAAGATAATAAATGTTATATAATTATTTTTTTATTTTAGATGCACAGTTATCTATGGCACTCCAACAATGCACGTTGACGGCATTAATAATTTCAGATCGCAGAATTTCGATGTCTCATCACTAAAACAAGGTTTACATTTATTCTTTTATTACTAGTATTCAAAATAAAATTCTTTCTATTCATATTCACAACCTATGCTTCCAATCCAGGTTAATGTTCAATGCGATAACGTATTGTTAATCTTGGAATTTAATTAATCTCACTTATGAGAATAAATGTCGAGAATTATGTTGAAAAATTATGCGACGCAGTCACATTTCGCAGTTTCCACATTCGCATCATTAAATCATCATTAGTTCTTTGGTAAATGGTTTTCCCTGATCATCTAGAAATTTTTTTTTGATGATGAATGAAATAAGTCACACACACACAAAAATGGCAGGCTAAATAATGGGCGTTCATTATTGAATTTAAGGAAACGTTTTTGAAAGGCATGAAATCTTTTTTTGATAAATTTTGCCTTGACTCATAGTTATGTACAAATTATCTCCTTAAAAACACTTTTTCGTATTATGAATGATTTTTCTAAGAATGAAATAATACACCTATAGATATATAAAGACCTTTATTTAGTGGAAACCGATGTCAATTACTGATCAATGAAAAAGTAATGAAGACAAAAACTTATCCTAAACACGCAGAAATTTTTCCTGTAAATTAGAGTTTTAACTACGTTTATAAATTATAATTTATTTTTACGATTGCTGTTAAATTTTTAAAATTAATTTTAGCTTATTATTTTCTTTTGATAACATTTTCATCATCTCATTCTCATATATTTCTAGCTTTTACTTCCCAAATATATATATAAAAAATATTTTTAAAAATTTAGCACATAAAATCTTTTTAAAATTTATTTTTTTAGCTTTCAACATATATCTGAATTTATCATTAACATTCTTATTGAATCCACCAATCGAAGGTTTTAAGATTCCCAATAAAATAAGATTAACTTTTAGTATGTAATCAAAATTGAATAAAGTTCAAATAACTGATAGTTAGGTTCTGAAAATATTAAAATTTAGGTAATACTAGACAAAACACAATTGAATAAGATTTTTTAATTTTGACATATTCAGGAAGAGAGTGAAAAATCGATTGTAAAACAAATTGCATCTTAAAACGTGTGAAGGGAAGCAAAAACATGAAACATACACTCAGTAACCAAATTATTATGGGCACCCCTTAAATACAGAGTTAGATCCCTTTAAGTCGGTAATATTAGTCGCATACTTCTGGGCATAGATTGTGTGAGATGTTGGTAGGTGATAGGAAGAATTTGACTCGTTCGATCTCAACCCACAAATTCTGTATTGGATTGAGATCTGGGGATTTTGTAGGCCAATGAAGGTAGATAAAATCAGCGTCATTTTCCTTCGAACAGTATGACGACAACACCAGCTGTATGACATAGAGCATTGTCGTTCTGAAAGAATCCATCCCCGGCAGAATGCATCGTTAAAATGACGGGATGTACTTGATCTGGGAAATGACGGGATGAAATGACTTGATGAAGTACCCTTGGGCATTCAGACTTTGTTCCAGAGTAATCAAAGGATTCGTGCAAGGCCAAGAATACCTCCCACAAACCTCCATCAGTCTAATATTGTCTACACCAGTTTGAAATGCTGCGGCATTGTAGATGAGGATCAATGCTTTCGTGCTGTTTTATCCATATCCGAACCCTAACATCATCTTAATGTAATTAAAAACGCGATTCATCTGACCACTTGACCCTTTTCCAGTCATTTACTGTCCAATAATTATGCACCTTTGCAAGCTGGAGGTGTCTGCTCTTCTCCAAGGCTGACAGCAGAGGCTTTCGGTTTTCATCACTTATAGAGTGTAATGTGCACCGTGCAGTTCGCTCAAAAATATTCGCAGTTTCTCCTTCATTAAGATTCCCTATTATTTGACTTACTGTTGCTGTTCTGTAGAAGCGGACAACTCTGGCAAGCCTCCTTTCTGTTCGAGCATTCAGTAACCTGTGAAGATCACAAGTCTGACGTTGACGTCCGGTTTTCTGCTTGGTATTGGATAGCTGAGAGGTTCCGTGGAGCACCAACTTCCGCAGCAAGGCTATTTCCATGGTCCTGGTGCATACAATCTTGACGATGTAATTGCTCTGAGCTGTGGGGAGGATTGAGAGAAATATTTAGTCATCCTTGATTCAAAGTCCACGAGGCCTGGGTCTGGATGTAGTTCCCTCTCAGTTTGCATTAATAACTGTTACCGTCGAACACTTCCCAAAAGCAGCCGTTTTGATGATACTGGTTCCGGCGATTCGAGCACCTACAATCATCCCACGTTCAAACTCAGTTAAGTCACTTTTTTTTGCCGATATCTTTCGCGCTACTGATGGCTTACTTACTTTGCATTCCTTTTTTTGTAACTATCTCGCCCTCTAGTGGTAAAAATAGCTCATTTTACATAAAACTGTCTGGTGGTCTTAGTAATTTGGCCTATTAGTATATGGTGAATGAATGCTATATAAGCCATATAACTTACTTCGAGCTGAAGGGTCCCTTTTGCTTGATTGGTATGTTACTTGGCTACTAACCTTAAGATTCGGAGTTCGGGCCTAGCGCTATCCGCCAATCACCGACAAGTGTATATGATGAAAGTAAATTTGATTCAACATACTTCCAACAGAATACGTCTTAATATATATCATAATATAAATATTTCTTATTGGTATAAACAAATCACATCGGCATAATTGTGACTCTTATCTAAGGAGAAAATCAATTATTAAAGTTTAATAACTTATTTCCTTATTGCTTAAGAAATTCAGCTAGAATTTTGAACTATTATAGTAACATGCACCATATTCTTTTAAAATATTTTTAATTTTCAATCTATTTTTAACTATAAAAATTCTGTTAAGATAAAAATGAAATAACGTTGAAATAAAAAACAAATATATTTAATAAAAAATAATAAAAGACATTTAATTGTGTGTTTGATACAAATTTAAAAAATTAATATGATAGTTAATTTTACCACAGAGATTAAACTTATGAAATAAATATAAATATGTAGTTACTCTAGCGATTTAAAAGTTAGAGTATACTCTAAATTTTGCAGAAACTACTATCAAAATGATTTCTATACTGTCTTAAAATTCAAACATTACTTTTTTATTGTATACATTTTAATTTATATCATTTTTTCTCATTTTAACTGTTAAAATGTAATATGATTTTAAATTTATAACAATGGTTTTATGAAAAATTGATTTCATCGTTACATCAAAACATATAAGTATGTACCTTCGCCAGTGCTAAAATTAAGATAAAATGTTTCCGTTTTTTTTTTGGAAATTAATCCAGAAATGAAACTTTTCCTTCTACATTTATTTCACTGTATACATAATTTTAACATTGTTACGTTTTTAGCGTAGAGGGTTCGGATTGAATGGACTTTACTTGAGGACAGCACAAACAAATTTATTTACAGCTATTTACAGGTATTACAGGATGACTTGATAAAGTAAAACTTCAGATAAAAGTGAACAATCAACAAACATAGACTGCTAAACAGATATCGTATAGTACAGCAAATAGTAAATCACAGCGAGCTCAATTATGCAACGTTAACAGCAAACGTAAGCACAGCTCACTAATAACAAGCTAGAAAAGTAATCCGCTTGTCCAACGAGTTTCTACTCTTCCGAGAGGAACTAACTAAACTACGGCAACCCGTCCCTTATATAGCAGAGTGAGCGAGCACGCGAAGCTTCAGAAAACACCGCGAGTGGACAAGTGGTCCAGCGGCTACCAGACTATTTCTTTCACCAAACCAACCAGCTTTTCGTCAACTGTCGCCAATCGCTCTCTCCTTCCGCGCTTTCGCGGCGTTCACCCGCTTGTAACAATATGGATCCGTAGAAAATGGCGATTTACAGATTCCATTCAATTCATATTTTTCAATCTTATCTAATGAATAAGTGAAATTTTAAATAAATATATTTATTACCAGTAATTTAAATAAGGAAAGCTAACATTTCAGACAAACCGGTGGTTATCAAAGGGCCTACTATGAAATAGCATCCGAAATTAATAGCCGTAATTCCATACAATTGTTATCTGGAAAATATATGTATATAAGCCTTTCTTTATTAGTTTATTGTTTACAAATAGTTAGAGCTAATGTATAATTCTTTCTTAACAATTGTAGCATATAAAACAACAATAACAACCGTAATATAGATAGTAATAGGAAAAAACCTCTCTATTACAGAAGCTATTTCGTCAAGATTATTTATTATTTAATTGATATGAATAAATCTTGTTTTATAGCTGTTGTTGGGGGATCTCCGGCCGTTGAAAGTCTCATAGAAGATCTGAAGGAAACATTTGACCTGTCTCAAGTAAATGTAAGAACATAATTGACGACAAATTCAATTTGGATATGTATACTTCAAATCTTCAAATAACAATCATTCGATTGCTCGATTTCTTCTTTTTTTTACTTTTTGATATACAAAGCATACAAATAAGAAAAAAATTTGTTATCTTCAAAAAGATAAGAAGGAAAAATCCTGCTTATTACGTGTGCAATTTTCATGATGAATAAGAAACCGAAGTTGTAGTACCATATAAAACAATTCTCATTTAGAATATAAATAATTTAAATGTTGAGTTTTTAAAAGCTTTATAATGTCATGAGACTTGATGCCTTTGGAAATGCTCATCCATATAATAAACAGAACTTCTTCTTCTTCTTATCTCCATCATGGTCTGTCGGAGTCAGACCAGATCAAATAAACCGTTGATTCTGAGATGGTCGGTGATTGTCCAAGGAGATGAATAAATATCCCCTTACACTGAGGTCAAGGCACTCAAGGATGTGAGAGGGAGTGGCCTGGAAGAGTTGACATTTAGAACAAAGGGGAAAGGATTTCTTTCGCCCAGAGAATTTAAGACATTTTAAGTGTCCGCTGGCAAGTCGCGAAATGCAAGTATGGGATGACCTATCACCTGAGATGGAAAGAAAAAAACCTGGGTTAGACCCCAGTTATCTGATGGAGGAAACAGCCAGTCTTTTGTGATGGCAGATTTTTTGACGGAGAAAAGCTCCTGATAGGTCAGTTTGGTAGATGTGGGGGTATTTTGAAAGCAACTCTCTTTGGCCAGATAAACAAAACATGAATTATTGTTATAAGAACGAGTTCTTTTTCTGATAAACAGAACATTAATAAGTTTATCAAAAGAACGCGTTCTTATAGCAATTTAGTGCTTAAAACTACTATGTTGAGAAAACTAACAACTGATTTACTTAAAATTATATACATAAATTGCATATTGAGCATATACATAATCAATATTTTCTACCAACTAGCTGGTCGCCCAAAGGCGATCAGTACTATAATAGGTTACAAGGAAATTAAAAAGCAACAATATTGTAACAAAAATGGTTAAAATAAAACAGTATCCTAAGAATTAATTTTAAGTCTAATAAGTTAACTTTATAGTATAATGAAATTTGTTTTTCTTTACTATGTGTTACCTTTGTTGAATGGTAAAAAGTTTGGGATGAACTGTTTAAAAATTTCAAATTAACATAAATTGTTTGGTTACATTTTAACTTCTTTTCGAAATGATGGTAAAATTTTATTTATTTACTTTACTTTACTTGTTCTTATTCATTTACTTATTTTTATTTATTTACTTCTGAAGATAGCATATGGTTCTACAGAAAACAGTCCAGCAGTCGCTGTTAACGGAATTGATGATCACTTTGAGAAGGCTGTCAAAGGCATTTTGAAACCTTTAGAATATATTGAAGTATGTTAGCTATGCATTTGATCAATCCCATTCTCAATATTTCTATGTCATAATTAATTGTTAAATTAAAAATAAATAAATTAATTTAATATTTTGCCAAATTATGCACTTTGAAGAAATATTGTATTTCCGTTAGGTTTTTGCAAAAAAAAAAAAAAACATTTTTTGTAACTAGTTTTAGTTTTATCTAAGTATATATATCTTTATACAATCATAGAAGATTAAATAATATATAATGGATATATTATATAATCAACTATGAATGATTATATAATATTTCTCAAATTACGTGGTTCGTTTAAGAACGGACCGAAATCATATAATTGAATATCTAGATGTATATATTTATTCCTATATTTTTATATTTAAAATACTTAAAACATTCAAGGAATCACCTCTTACCCCAGACACTTTTACTTAACCGATTACTTCAATTTTTATTGCCGCTGAATCTCCTAAATATACCATTAGAGATAAGGAATCCTCCTTCCCTATATTTCCCCTATTTTTGAAATGTATCTCACAAATATTTTTTTTCTCATATTTCCTACTGGGAAAATTCATGGCAATTTTCCGCTGTTGCCTTACCAAATTCATTAATTTTTTGCTTCATATGAGACACAATGCCTTAACTTTATCATTATTTCGAGAAAAATTTTACAAACCCTTGTTTCTCCAATTAATTTCTCTATCTTGTTCTCCATTGCAAAGCAATTAGAATGTTCTGTAGTTATTATTTAATCAAAATTTTCTGAATTTTTAAATTTATGGTATTAATATTGAAGTTGAAGATAGCTGTGCTGTATTAAAATATTACTATTTGTCTGTATTAGTCAAAAGCAATCGTTTCCCTATTTTTATACGATTTTTTTTCTGAAAAATATTTTTTGTGGAATTTTTTCCCTCTCATATAATTTTGACAGTAAAATCTATGATATTTGAAATTCTTTGTGAATAATTTTTTATCCTTTGAGAATTATTTTTGTAGAAATGGTTTTTTTTTTTCAGAAATTTTTTTGCAATAAACAACGTATCAACTCAAATCATTATTCAATAGGTAATTTCTAAATTTTAAAAAATAAGTAAATAGTTCCAATTGCAAAAAAATGTTTTATATGATATAAATTACGACAATATTTTATGTGGTTTCATTTAATAAATAAACAACTGGAAAAACCATTACGAAATGTAATTTTTATATAGTCCTTTGGTTTTAAAAAAAAGTTCTTTAGAAGTTAATTTAGTCACTAAAAAGGTTTAATTTTAGTTTCTGTAGAAGTTAGTTTAGTTAATTTAGTTACTTTCTCTTTTCTGCGACCGAAACAGACGAGTTATGAGCTTTTGAATATCACTATGTTAGATGGTTTTTAATTCTTTCAACGGCTAACTCAAGAACGATCCTCCAATCAGGGGACGCCATTTACCCAAAAAAAGTCGTTGATTGGTTTAAGATTCTGGAAATTAGCGTTTCATAACTCTATCTCTTTAATAAAATAGAATGGAATTTTTAAAAATCAAAACATTATTTTGAAAAAAAATGTGACAAATATGATTGAAAGCTTTTATAAAAAATTAGATTTCTTAATGTTTTTAGTAGTATATTTGTTAAATAAAACAACACAAAATGTAAGGTTTAGGCAGTTTATAGTCTTTTTAAAAATTTGAAATATATAATATTTATCCCTAAACGTTTACAGATCAACTACTGAGCCAACATTACAATGAACACTCTGCTCAATTTTTCTTTTAAAGAAAAATATCTAATGAACCTATTTTAATCGTATCTGTCCAATTTGAATATTTTCATTTCTATGTAATGTTAGAATCTTTCAGCTTCCAAAATATTATCACATCGATTGAATAAAAACATTGAAAATATCTCAAAATTGAAGATTGAAAAGACAAGAGCGGTGAACGATAGGGATATTTTGACGAATTGCTGTTGCCAAATTTACTGTAAACGAAACTCCAGAAACAAACATCTTTACCTTTCTAAGATAAAATGCTTTCGGTGTTTGAGGAAACTGATATTCGTACTGAACAAGATTTTATCTTCTTTTGTTCCAAGAAGGAAAAATAAGAGAGTGAAAAATAAACAAATACGACAAAATTCGGTGATCGTTGTCGGTTCCAGATCTATTGACGATCTATGGATGAATGAATGAAATGCATGAATGAATTTCACCCCGTAAAAAAGGATTTGTGACGTGTGTGATCTAGAAGTCAGACTCCTACCCTCGGGTGTTCAGGGGTCAATACCCTAAAAAGCTAATGCACCCCTCCTTCCTTTGTAAAGAAGAACACGAGAGCAACAACAAAGGTTATCCTTGCTTGCAAATAAAAATATTCGATTAATCTGATAAATTTTAGAGAAATATTAAATTTTAAACAAATAAAATATTAAAATTATTATTGTAAAATAAGTTTCATTAGAATAAAATAATTAAACAAATTGATAATTAATATCCTATTATAAACCAATAAAATAATTTATACTAGTTTATTAAGATTTAATTTATTTGCTAATAAATTTAATGTAAATACTCATCTAAAAATACTCAGTTGTGTCATCTGTTAATAATGTAAAAAATCATCTATATATTTTAGTACATAGAAATTTAGAGATTGTGTGGTTTTCAAAATGACTCAACTCAATGATCAATCGCACCCGCCTTTATAGAATCTGCCATTGAACGAAAGATAAAGTTTCCAAGATATATGTTTCTAACTGACACTTTAACATAATTATTTTTCAAAAGCAATTTAGCCCTTTATTCCTAAAACATAATAATAAATTGCATTGCTTTAAAATGTATGATTCATATTCTTAAGTTATGCAGAAACCAAAGCTAAATATTTTTTTGTTTTAGCTCAAAATAGTTGACAGTAAAGGTGAATTAGTACCAATAAATGAAGAAGGAGAACTCTGCGTTAGAGGCCATAATTTGTTTCTGGGATACTGGCAAGATCCAGTAAAAACAGCAGAAGTTGTAGAAAAAACGAACTGGTATCATACTGGGTAAGATATTTTTCACATTTCCTTCCATTTTTGTTTTCCATAAACCTAATACAATTGTTGAATTTAAAAAAAAAATGCCTTTTCTTTTGAGATTTTATTCGGCTAAGATGTGTCATATGGGCCCTGTTTAAGATCTTCGAAATTTTTTCTTTTTATCTCATTCGAAATTAATGTTAAATATTAATTTTCTTCCTACGTGAAGTGAGCAAAAGATATGTATTTGAACTCGTTTTTCATATTTCATAAAATGCTTTAATTTTAAAAAATTAGGTTCGAAAAAAATGCGGAAATAAAGGAACAAGAAGGGAATAATAATTTTAAAAAACTTAAAAGTGTTTGAAATGTGCAAAGCTAGATTTTTTTCGGATTTTGCCATACTTCTAGATAAAGTGATTTATAAGACATTAAATACATACTTATAGACTCACAATGTAATAATGAAATAACGAAAAAAAAAAATTCGTTGGGGAAAAAATGAACAGGATGACTATTAGGAAACGAAGTAGAAAAATTATTTTGACAGAATGGTGATAATATAAAACCGTGACTGAACTGGAACGAAAACAAGAAACAGATACACCTCAATAAAGGACATATCCTTATCTAATGGTGGTGGTTACGCTGTGAGATCTTTTCATTCTGAAAGTTATGTTATCCAGTAATTCTCAAGACAAGAGTGCTTTTTCCCCTCAGAGTAATTATGTTAGTTGCTTGTTAGCCAGCTGAGGATATGATCCTACCTTCCGAAATAAACCACAATATATTTAATGGGATTTAAATCAGGAGATAACAGTGACCACTCTATTGCATATCTTCATTTTAAAGAAATTTATGAAAAAAAATTGTGGTAATCATCAAAAAGCATAATGTCTGGAATTATTGCATCTCGGAATAAATTCGAATTCATCCACTTTGATTACTGATATGACCAAAACTAAATACTTAGGTAAAACCAATTTTCGGCTAAAAAGTTTTAGAAATTTTTTTTATGCATTATTTAGCAATATTTTTTACTTTCTCTTAGTTTTGCTATAATCCTAATATACCCCAAATGTAACCAAAAGAAGGGATTTCAGAGATTTAGTTTTCGCTTTCTTGCCTTTGTAGACATATTAATGATATCAGGCCGAGTTAGCTTTATTCTTATAATAGCAAGAACGATTACGCATTGCCTTTATGGCCAAGGGATGATCTTTAGAAAACAACTTTATATACGCATTTTATGCTGTGGTGATGATAGTCAATTGTATACTCACATATGATTAGACAAGAGAGTAGGTTAATTCTTTTGCGATGTTTAAAATAATCTGCCCACTAGGGGATACCACAAATGCGGGAATGAGGCGTTCCGATACAATCAATCTGATTATCACCTTTTTGCTGGGTTTAGTTATGTTATGGATATTAATTAGTTCCAATCCAATGATGGAAACAATTGAACTACTGATAATGCATATATTTTTTATTGAACGATGATATTTCTGTAGTGGTCTATAGATCTTCACCTTCAGTTCTCACTTATACTGTTTTGACACTGTCATTTAATTAAACTCTGGTTGCTGTGAAAGGATAGGACTAATTTATTAATATATGATTAACTTTTTATAAAGAAATGTATGTTTCTTCACTCAAAAAATGTATTTAATATTAGAATTTTATATGCATTTAAAATGATATAAGAAAGTTTTATTTTTCAGAAAATATATTTGATTATATGTTTCAAATTTTATGGATGTATTTTGATTTATTTGATGATTTTATTCGTATGTAGAGATCTTACCGTGATGAATGAAGAAGGATACATAAAAATTGTTGGAAGGATAAAAGACATGATTATCCGTGGTGGTGAAAATATATATCCGATGGAAATTGAAAATTTCTTAAACACACATCCTGCAATACTGGAAGTAAACGTATGTATATAATATTGTTACGTTTTTAGCGTAGCGGGTTCGGATTGAATGGACTTTATTTGAGGACAGCACAAACAAATTTATTTACAGCTATTTACAGGTATATACAGGAGGGCTCGAAAAAGTAAAACTTCAGAAAACACAATCCAACAATAATTAGTCACTTACAGCGTAAATGCAAGTTTTACGCGCAATAAACACAGTTTGCAAAACAGCTATAGCACAGCAACAGTCAATCACAGCGAGCTCAATAACACAACGTTAACAGCAAACGCAAACACAGCTCACTAATAACAAGCGAAAAGCTACAAGTAAGCGAAACGCTTCTCTTCCCAAAGAGAGAGATCCACTTTAAGCGATCAACTGCAGAAAGACGGCAACCCGCCTCTTATATAGTCGGGTGAAAGCGTGGCTGTGCTACGGTGAAAGCACCGAGAGGCTTCGGCGATCAGGGAGAAAAACCTCGGCGCAGCCAGAATTCTCTCGGGGTTACCAGAATATTCCACCCGCCAAGTCACTCGGCTGGCGCGGAGCGCCTTGTGACGCGCCGCCAACGTTTTCACCTCTGGCGAGCGTTAGCGTTCGCCCGCTTGTAACAATATGTTAATAAATGTAAGAATAACGAAACAGAATATACAGGTGTCGTCCAATATGATGGAAAACCTATATATATGTAATGATATTTTAAAATCTAAATGAAACCCTAAACATTTCGAAAGTTTTATTTTAATTTAACCCATAATAGCTTCATTCTAAAATATCTCTTATTTCCCGATCCCATTCCACTTTTCTAGTCAATTATTTCAATAAAGCTTTGAAAAATTGTTGAATTGGCTAAATGACGACAGATTCCAACACTCCGAGTGAAGGGATAAAATATTGTCCATCGAAACACATTCCTTTAAAAGATTCCAACGATTCCTTTACTTGTGAGTGACGTGTGCCAAAAATGTTTATAAACCAAATTTTTAATTGATTAATATTTTAAGCTTTTTTCTTTTATATATATCGTGTGCATGTATACTAAGTTGTCATAAAATAATTGCTATCATGCCATCTTACTAAACATGGCAAAATTCTAATTAATTTAATTAATAATTAATAATTTATTAGAATAAGTCTTGTGAAATGTAATGATAATAATTCCAGTGCTCTAAAATGATAATAATTTCTTTTCTTTTAAAATGTGTTTTTTAAAAAGCACATTTTAATACACCTTTATAGTTTAATAATTATTCTTATTATCCTTAGGTTGTCGGTGTACCCGATAAAAGAATGGGCGAAGAAGTCTGTGCCTGGATATCTGTGAAAAAAGATATGAATTTAACGGAAGAAGATGTGAAAAACTTCTGCAAAGGCAAAGTAAGTCGTAATTCCTTGTGTTTATTATTAAGATGATTTTCTGTATTTTGTTACATATATTTAAATTTAAATATAATATCGTGAAGTTGTAAAGAATTACACCATTAGCTTCAATAAACAATAAGATTTATTAGAACAAAGCAATTCAAAACAGCACGAGACTGAATACTTATCTATCACTGATGGAGTTCAGCTTTTATACACATTTAGAATGTTCGAGAACAATCCGATTTGTATATGTAAGGAAGATCTAGAAACTTTCAGATCTCAGATAAACAATGATAACATTTTAAATAGAAAAATACTGATAAGACCTTGTTGCGATTTGAATCAAGGACCGACCAACCAGAAATGAGGTATGCAGATTGAACCATGGCGATGGCTAGTTACTCAGATTTGTGTGGCAATATCAAATATGAATATAGCTTTGCTTCAGAAATTTCGAAAGATTTGAAAGATTTCATGCAAATGAAACTTCTGAAATTTTATTTAATATGTAGAATAACAGTTTATCAACGTATTAAATAAATATATAGAAAATTAAATATTTATACTGCTATTATGAAAGTGAAAGTTTGGATGGATAGAGGATGTTAGTCAATCACGCCTGAACGAAATTGGATGAAATTTAGCACAGAGATAGATTATAGTCTAGAAAAGAACATAGGCTAATATTTATTCCAGCTAATTCAGTGATTAATTTTTTATTAATTAAAAACTAGCGTTCACCACCGCCAAATGAGTAAGACCAGTTTTTTTTTCTCACGCTAATAAGGTTTAGCGGAACTTGTTTCCGACCGATTATTTCAATCGATTCTGTTTATATTCTTAGTGGCTGACGCATTGAATATTAAACATTATTAATTAATCGATTTTTCGAATTCATTTCGAAATATTTTTGAACTAAAATAAAAAAGAATAAAGGAAATTAAAAATTTCTCACCGTATTGCGTTACCTCAACTGGCTTAGAAAATTCAAGCATTCGGCCCAATTGACATCTGAACGTCTTTTATCTACATACACTTCACGCTTTCCACGTGCATGAAGGTCGCAGGTAAAAGCTTATCTTTCACAAATGTATTAAATAAATATTAAGACATGAATATATGATTATTACAGGAACATATAATATTATATTTTCATTCTGAATTTTATTCATAATTTATTTATTCAAACTTTTAATGAAATACTTGTGAAGTTTAATGAAAATTTATAAAAACTTTTTTAAGAATGTGTGAAAACAGAAAGTTCACATATCCATACGAAATCATGTATTGGTAACATACGATACGAGAACAAAGTATAAAGACTAAAAATTAATTATTATCTAGGAAGTGAGTTTATATATCATGAAAATTATTACAGACAAGATCAGGACCACAAATCGATTGTTTTGAAAGATATGAGCGATTTCCAAAAATGTATGACTATTACGCAGCGGAGTACGGAGACTAGTACGGAGACTATGGATGATGATACGCCGTCAAACGGATGAATACTATTATTCTTTATTCAGGAGTTTGCAGTTAATTTCAATGTTTTGGAGTAGTTTTGTACTCCATTTCCATTTAAAATATGATAATTATTCCCCCCTAATTACACTCCACTGGAAATTCTTCGAAATAAAACGATTTCAGATAAAGTTTTCAGAAGGGCAGTAAAACCCTTACAGATGAAATATACTAGCTCTAAATATATGAGGCAATTAAATAATCGTCTGCGGGAATTCTAGGAGTCCCTAAAGTTGAGTCCTGTTGATCTTGTCACTAATGGCACTTGCCATGGACAAGCGCGCTGACGACAACCAGCGATTTTAAGCCAAATGGGCGTCTTTTGTTTTTCAGTAGTGCCAACTAGGGCCAAGAGTACGACTACACACTCATCACATTCGCTTGCACAACCCCTTTTGACAGGGGGATACAGTCACACGTCTCACAGATTGTATACAGAATAACAACCATGCCCCAATTGGGACTCGAATCTGGAACTCCCAGATCATGAGAAAGACTCTACCTCCGTGGCAGAAAGCCGGCAAAGTTGAGTCCTAATGGTCATCACTTAACGTTGAAGAATCCTTCCCATAGGAAGTGGATGTCATTACTTGAATGGAAGAAACTGGAACCCAAATCTTTATTACATCCATTAGTGAAACGAGAATCAACAGTTGCACTCAGGGCCCGACTTAGCCTAGATGGGGCCCTTATTTAAGACCCCCCCTCTGCTTCACTATTTTAGTAATGAAGAAGATTCATTAAAGAATGAAGCGTAAAATAATATTTATATTCGATTTGAGGGCCCCCAATTATGTTGGGGCCAGGGGCAACTGCTCCGTATGCCTCTGCCTTAGTCAGGCCCTGGTTTCTCTAGAACTTTATCGTTTCGAATCCAGATTGCAACCCCTCCTCTTTGGAAGTCTGTGGGATTGCAAAAGAGCATGACAAAATTGTGAAATATTTTTCTCAAGAAAATATTCTATAAATGTCTAGAAAAACCTTGTCATAGCTTTTTTTCCTAGCAGAAATACAACATGCGATGACATATTTGAATCAAAACTTTTTTGTAGAATAGTTTTGCTCACTCTAATTATGTTTTAATGGCATTCTATGTGTTGTATTGCTGTGTAAAATTTAAAAGACATTTTATTTTCGATTCGATAAATATTGATTTTAAAATGTTCGATGCATTAAGAAACAAAGAATTCGTGTCACGAATAATTTACTATTCTAGATTATTGAAAAGATATATCGATTACGTACAGGACTTTAATCTTCGATCAACGAATTTATTTAATTTCCA
This sequence comes from Argiope argentata, assembly GCA_026289955.1. Lineage (NCBI taxonomy): Eukaryota > Metazoa > Arthropoda > Arachnida > Araneae > Araneidae > Argiope > Argiope argentata. The sequence goes on from JAOUZG010039505.1 coordinate 251,423, forward strand.
AATTAAATAAAACATCCTATTAAGAAAATTAATGTTTTTTATTCCTTTAATAATATAAAAGACATTGAAGCATTTCTAAGGGATATTTACATTTAAAATTACTTAATACTTTCCCTTAATTACAGCTAGCGTCCTGGCACAGAGGTAGGGCGTCTTTCTTGTGATCTGGGCATCTCGGGTTCGAATCCCGGTTAGGGCATGGTTATTCTTCTGTGTACTATCTGTGAGGTATGGGAATGTACGCCCCTGTAAAAAGGGGCTGTGCAAGAGAATGTAATGAGTATGAAGCTAAGTCGTACCCTTGGCCCTAGTTGGCGCTACTTCAAAAACAAGAGATGCTCATTTGACTTAAAACCACTAACGACCACCAGCTTGCTTGTCCATGTCAAGTGCAATTAGTAAAAACAACAACTTAATTGCCGATTCAAAAAAAATGAAATTAAATCAATGACCGTAAATTTCAAGTTATCATGTGAGAGCATTAACATTTTTAAGTGATTCTTCGTCTTTATTAATTTAAGTCATTAACCAATTTAAACCGGTTTGAAAATATTACGAGACTTCTCTTTCTCTTTCTCTGTGTCTAATGATATTTTTTTAAACTTTCTTTTGCAATTTTTTTCGCTGGTAAGCAAAGTTTTCGAGCTCCACTGATTTTAAGATATAAAAAACAGCAAACCAGTAATTTCGACAAAAAGTTCACTATTACTGGAAGCTATTATATATGTGGTAAAATCCAATGAACGTAATGCAGATGGTTATTAACATTATATTCCAATATTTGTAGTATTTAGAGAAATACAATGAGTAAGAATGCACTTGTAATATCATTAAAGAATAAATATAAGTCGCTTTTTCCAAAATTGCGATAGTTAAAATTATATTAAATTTTTTTTAAAAAAATGGCAATATTCTGAACGCGAGATTAATTATTTAAAAGTAAGAAATAGTAAACAAACTGCAAGATGACGTCATTTCATAGAAACGGCAAACAAAAAGCAATTGATAGTAACTTTAATTAAATATTTTAAATAAACAAGCCTCAAAAGTCATGGGTCAGTTGACTCGCTATTTACGAATGAAAAAACGAATATTTTTTGCCTGTAAATTTCGGCGACACCCAAACATCATAACCAAAACAACATCATGTTCTAACATGATAAAAAAAATCAGCAATTCTATGCTCGTGTCGGACACGTCATTGCATGTGAAGAGGTTAAATATTTTCTATGTGTTTCACCCAGATAGTTGCACTTTTTGTTTATGGGTAAGATCCCAATAAAGAAATAATAATGACCGAGATCGCGAATGACTCGTATCGCCTGATTATAAGTTCAGAGAAAGTGCAACTTTAAGAGAGATATCAAGATTTGCAATGTTTATAAAAATCGTCTGAATAAGTTGCTAAAAATTTATACCTTCTTCCATGGAATTTAGTTTTACATTAGCGTCAATTCACAGAGTACTAGGAATAATATCTGTTCCATTTCAACTAGTTGCACATTCTGCGAAGACTTTGTTTTTTCCCTGATGACAAAGACAGTAAATTTTTTGTATTGAAATCTTAAATCAATAAAAATTCCTTCTGTAAAAATCGGAAACATTTCAATGTTATTGCCTTCCATTCACATCTGGAATCACAGTGTTTTGCCAGACTTGACCCTTTAAAAAGCCATTTTTTTAAAAAATCGTGGGTATTAAAATGCTTTTAAGAATAAGAATGGGTTAAGAAAAAACATTGATTTAGTTTATTAGATAAATTTGATTAATTATTTAATTTAGTTAAATTGTAATTAAATAAAAAAATCAAGCTTCACCATTTTGAGTTTGAAAAGGAACTGAAGCCTCTAAATTTCTATCTTATTACAAAATTTGTCAGAACTTATGCTAGCCTACACAACTACATACAAAACATTGATGAATTTAGTGTTCCACTTCCCTCCCATGATCCTCTAGTCAAAGTCACATTTTCTGCCTCTTTACTGCCTAGCAACGCAGAGGCCTCTGGAACGACAGCGTTGCTAAGCAGACAACCAATAACGAAGTAGAAAATGTGATTTTGAACCGTCTACAGTAAATACAATGACTATAGAAATTGTTAACAAAACTAGATGCTCATATCACTTGATAGGATATTCTATGATGACTGATTAATTGCTAATATATTGTTACAAGCGGGCGACTGCCGCGGAAGTAAGGCGAAGTTGGTGACGTTTGACGAGGAGCTACGCACCAGCCAGGTTGGTTTGGCGAAAGGAATAGTCTGGTAGCCGCTGGATCTTACGGGAAGCGCCGTGTTGCTTCGCGTGCTTTTGGGCGCGCACTCGGTCGACTATATAAGGGACGGGTAACCATAGTTAATTAGTTGAGAGTTTTCTCTCGGAAGAAAAGCATTTCGCTGGACTGGGGGATTACTTTTCTCACTTGTTATTAGTGAGATGTGTTTAAGTTTGCTGTTAAGGTTACATTACTGAGCTCTCTGGGACTTAATGTTTACTGGCTATACGATATCTGTTTTGCAGTCTGTGTTTATTGTGCGTAAGGCTTGCATTTACGCTGTTAGTGACTGTTGACTGCTGGATTGTTTTTATCTGAAGTTTTACATTATAAAGTCATCCTGTAAATAAATTTGTTTGTGCTGTCCTCACATAAAGTCCATTCAATCTGAACCCGCTACGCTAGAAACGTAACTATATCCTTGATGATAGTTTTTTATTGTACTGCAAAGAGCGTGTGAATACATATAAATATATTACGGTAAAAATTAAAAAAATATATATTTTTTAATATAAGTTTAATTAATATAAGTTTCAAGAATAATAAATACATTGTATTTTTTTATTGATTACAGATCAGCCACTTCAAAATACCACGCTACATTATGTTTGTAGAGGATTTTCCCAAAACAACTTCTGGAAAAATCAAGAAATATGAAATGGTGCGAATATCAACGGAAAAATTGAAACTATGATGAGCGTATTTTTTAGTCTTTATTTTGAAATAGTAAAAATTTTGGAACTGCTGTATCATTTACCAACAATGAATATTTGATTTGTTTTTATAACTGAAATAAATATTTTTTTTTTTACATACTGCTGTTCTCAGTGTTATAATGATACGCTTAGTCATAACAGACTCTCCGACCAGCCCCGAAAGCAAGCGGATTTAAATCATAAAACTAAATCACCGAACCTCAGCAACATGCAACACTGCCCGGAACTATGGTTGAGTTCTAAGAATCATCACCGGTCCCGGTACAACCCTTCCCAAAGGAAGTACGTCCTGTCATCGATGGGAGGAGCTACTCCCATCTAATAGTGTACCATCAGGTTGGCGAGGTCCAACCACCATGCTGGAAGCATCTCATCTTCAATTACGATGTGCCCCCCCTTTGAGGGTTAATTGATTTGGTTATCAAAAATCATCCCCCTATCTTTTTTAATTATATATATTGCCTTATTTTACACATAACTAATTCGCTTTTACATTAAATTTTGCATACTTACCAAATGCATTAAACTCAAAATTTGATAAATAAAATAACATGCACCTGATTATTAATTTATTTCAAATGTTTTAAAAATAAATTTAATATATTTTTTATCCAATTCATTATCTAAAAATCATTCGTCAAAAGGTTTGGTAATTAATTTTGGAATTATTAATGAAGTAAGACATTATTTTTAACTAGATGAATTGATTAAAATTTTAGATTTTATTTATTCTTCTAATTAATTTGAATCTTTTTCTACGATGAAATACAAAAATAGCAATTCAGAAAATAATTTAGCATGATTTTTTACAGCGAAAGAATAATATTTATGTTATAAAAAAAGAGGAAATTACGATAAGCATTTGATTTATTTGATACAAATGGGAATTTGGATATTTCATTTTAAAATGAATGTTGGAAATACACCATCAAAAATATTTCCAAGAAAAAGCAAAATATCTTTAGTTTCAAGTGTTGCATACTCAATAGATTTTTTGACCTAAAATTTTTTACAAAAATTATATACCTATCTTAAATTTTGTTACAAGCTTGATATTACTTTCTTAAGTTGCCATTCCGATGAATAAAACTATTATGTATATTCAAAATTATTTCAATATCTACCTATATAACCACACACACACACACACACACACACACACACACACACACACACACACACACACACACACACACACACACACACACACACACACACACACACACACACACACACACACACACACACACACACACCCACACACACACACACACACACACACACACACACACACACACACACACACACACACACACACACACACACACACACACACACACACACACACACACACACACACG
>JAOUZG010039505.1:260914-290353 GCA_026289955.1 Argiope argentata
ACACACACACACACACACACACACACACCGTGCTTTATTATAAGTAAGAATAAATGCGATTAAATTAGAATAAAACGATTACATATTTCATCAAGTGAATATAAGTGAGCCATATTTTTGGCCAATTACTATTATAACGAAAAACTTGGAATGTTATGTCATAACCTGACCTGTATCACACAAAGGATGATTAGCGACCCCTGAAGATAGACCATTTTTCACTACGTATTATTTAATAAAAAATGCTAAATGAAGAAACCCAGCTTCGCAGTTGGTGGATGCATTCAAAAACAAGACTCGCTATTTTGCTTTTATTGTATACTATTATAGGAAAAGATGAGAAAATGAAAAATCTACACCATTTATAAGGGATTACAATAGCCGGAGATAGCTGTCAAATGTAATTTAAGCTCATGAGCGTTCTATTGATCACTTGAATTCGTTTATTGCTAGGATAGAACTACTAAAGCGATTAAATTTAAAAAGTATCACAACCTTTTAAAAAATATCACACTCACGAAGAAGTAAAAACCACAAGAAAATATGCAAAACCGCGTGTAATGGAAGTGAATCACTTCACGTGTTCAACTGTCCTTGACATCAGGGAAATAAATTTTCTAGACATAGTTCTCAAGTAATTGAGGGAATTTTCCCTATCTGTAATTGTTGATTTTTTTTGCTACCTCTCAATTTCAGACTTTCCTTCCACGCACTGTACTGTACTGTACTGTAATGTCAATAGTTTATCGCCTTTTCTTTTCAAAAAAAAAAGATTCATTTTATTAGAAGATCTGCTGCTTTTCTTGCAATGATTAAATTTAGGGCTTCGAAATTTTGTTTTGAGTTTCTAAAACTGCACTATCAAAATGTCAGGTAGGTCGGAAATATTATTTTACCAATTGTAACTTAATGAATTTAACTAGGTAAGATATTGTTATAAATAAATGTGATTTGAAATGAGTCTTAAGATTCATATATTTTCTGAAACGGTCAGTTTCCTTTATAAGCTGATTTTGCCTTTTTAAAAAAATTGTACTTTCTTGGTTAAATTATTGGAACTTGTTTGAATATATTTTATTCGTATATCTTAGACATTAAATAAAACGAATTCATATTTAACTTAATTATTGTTATTCACATGCTTAATTTATATTAGTTTCTTTTTTTATATATCCTTTTTTGATACCTTTCTTTTTTATAAAAAATATAAATGTGCATTATAATTTAATATAAGCTCTATTTGTGATGTCAATATGCATTTATTTCCAAATATTATGTACAATACTTTATATTTAACCCTTCGCACTCCGAAAAATAATTAGATGCAAAATTATTCACCTAATACAAAGATTTGTTTACTGCTATGAAAAATAAATATACATAATTCAAGTCGAATTTCTTTGAAAAATTCATCTACATCTCTTAACCATTATGTAGGCATTTTTAACAATTCAATTTGAAAAATGAATAAATAAAACGTCAGAATGATGCACCGTCTTGAATGTTGCCTCAGAGATACCATCGGAGTGCGAAGGGTTAAGATTAAAAGATTGGTCTAAGAGTAATAACTTATTTTCTAGCCTGCTTTTATATTCTAAGGAAATAATTTTTTAAAAGTGACGACATTTTTATATTTTAATATTCTGAGTTGAGAAGATAATTTTTGAGTTACGATAAAGATATCAATTTTCTAATTCTTCAAAATTTGGATGCCAAAATGACTATGAAAAGCAACTTAAATAAAAAAAAACTTTAATGAAATTCAGTAAAAACTGTTATATTAATCAAATTTTTCTATAGCTGTCTTTTTATTAAAGTCTTATTACTTACTTAATTTTATCATGTCACAGCATGATGTTGTTTTGAGAATGAGATTTTTGGCATCAACAAAAATCCGTAGGCGGAAAATAAAAATTTTATTACCTGCACGAACATCTCAAAAAATCAGCTTTTAATAACCTGTTGCCAATGCATTTACAAAAGCTCTGATTAAAAAAAATAAGTGAATGACTGCAGCAAATAAAACCTAGAGAAATGTCTTTTTGAGCACGTGATGATATGAAATGAAATAAATAGGAAATGTGATATTTTTTAAACAATAAAGGGCAGACAAAGTTTTTTTGAATCGTTTGCAATACTAAAGTGACTCATTCGATGAAGCAATTAAGATGAATAAAAATGTAATTTATGTAATGTATTCTAAATGTATATTATGTTATTCTAAATGTATTCTTATGTTTGATGTTGAGTAACATGTTCACGTCCTATCGGGTGGAGGCAAAACTTAAAGCTAATTTTCTTCTTGGATGCTATGCCACGGGCAACGTCCCACGGGTACTGCTAGTTATTTATATTTATATTATATATTTTATTATATTATTTTTTATTAATATTTATCATTACGATATTAAATATTTATTACCCTTAGATGCATCAATGAAACGTGGAGGAAAATTACAAGCAGTTACTATTTCAAGGGAGGAGAGATTCCACTTTCAGGTCTCCGAATTGGAGACACGATTGATCTGAGTGCCGATAGATCCGGGGACAAAACAGCAGTGATTTCGGTCCACCAAAACATGTCCAAGACCTACTCTGAACTTAGACAAGAAGTAATTGACCATTTCTGTTATTTATAGCATACACAAACGCTATCCAATTATTCTAAAGTTTCTTATAGAAAAATTTAACATTGAATATTCAATAAACTGGCATATTACTATTTTCGTTCTGTTACTTATTGGAAAATTGATGAAAGCTGCTTAAAAAGATTTTTTTTCAAAGTGCGGAATTAAACTTCTAATTCACTAAAAATTAATTGAAATTTTAAATCAATAACTTTGAAATTTATTAAAGATCAAAAACTATATTCATATTCGAAAAGTTGGTATTCAAATGGGAAAATTTTATGCTTGTCCCAATTATATAATTTTAATATACTACGGCCATTCAACAAGTAATTTACACTCAAACAATTATGTGATAAATACTTTTAAGTCCGTTACTATGCAATATGACACACATACATTGAAGAGCCAGAAAAACTCGTATAGTAAGTCGTATGCAAATAATGGTAGTATTCAACCAATCAAGTTCGGTTGACAGTGCGTACATAAGACAACAGGTGTCTGAGGAGGCTATTACATCGTGTCTTGTTGTTAAAATGGCAGATTGTCATGATTTAAGTGATTTGAAACCGGGACATTTCGTCAGTGCACGAGAGATGGGGCACAGCACTTCTGAAGTAGTGGTGAAATTTGGATTTTCATGCTCGACAATATCTAGGGTATACCATAAATTTCATTTTTCCAGTAAAACTTCTAATCTTTGTCAAAGAGACCATGCTTGATTAGTTCAATGTTCTTTGGTCTTCCTTGCCTTTCCACATCGGTTAATTTTGTAAGAGTTCGAGAATGGTGACAGCAGTATTAACAATACTGCTGTCACCATTTCATAATAGCTAGATATGACATTACTTATGCCCCATTCACTCCCAATATTTCACAATGAATATATTTTCCCCCTACCTCATTCACTCCCTCATACTTTCACGCTCACACACGCACGCCCACACGCGCGCGCACCCCCCCCCCCACACACACGCGCACACACACGCACACACGCATTGACCTGGAATTTTTCATCACTTATTTTCCTCAAAACAACAAGAACTTACTTGGAATTCCAAAAACTTTTCTCCAATTGAAATAAAAAGAGAAATATTTTTATAGGTTTACATTTTTTAAAACTGACTTTTTTAGTCAAACTTAGTTATCACCACGTTGGGCTCAATGGTTAGGCTTCGGATAATGAATCGTAGAGTTTTATGTTCAAAACCCGATTCCACCGAAGAACCGTCGTATAAGAGTTCTATTTCACTTTAAATTCGTCAGGGACAAACATTCTCCGGCTGGTGTGATGTGTGGAGAGGGGGTATCTGCTCAGGTGTCATTCTCGTCATCTCAACGCTGTTCAAAATTGCCAGGTTCATCTCAAAATAGCCTTGTGTTTTTACAACGGGACTAAATATAATTAAACTAAACCGCGTTTGGCATTTCTTTTCATGTCTTTTTTTTAATACTTACTACACATTAATCTAAATTTTTCTCTAAATGAATGTCTTTTATTTAAATAGAAGGAAATTATTGCTACAACTTTCCTCTTTTCCTCCATTTCTTATCATTCATGTAACATATTAGAGTGAAATTTTAATAGTCTGTTTAGGATGGTAATTCAAAAATTTAAATCAATAAAATTTTGAAAATGTGTTTTTGCCAAATGAAAGAACGTTTCGATTGAATTCGTATGATGAATACATTCTTATATAGAGTATATTAATTTTTTTCAAATAAAAAATAAATGACATGATATAATTTATAAGTGGAAAATATTTTACCATTAATTTATTTTTAATTTTTGATAATATTTCTATTTCAGGCAAAAAGACTTGCATCTGGCCTGATATCCATCGGCTTACGAAAAGGGGACAGAATTGCTTTGTGCAGTCCAAATTGTTATGAATGGCCTCTGACGCAATTTGCTGCTGCAAAAGCAGGTCTGATTTTGGTAATTGCTTTATTTCTTTATTTTTCTTTATTATTATTTATTTATTTTTAAAAATTCTTTTTACATATCATTTTTTTATTATTTATTTCGTATTTTTAATTTACTTTTTAGGAAATTAATTATTTAATATATTAGAAGGAAGAACATTAAAGGATATTTTGTTTATTGATAACTGTAAAATGCTTCTTAATATAAGCTCTAATATGGACCATTACTGGTCAAAATACAAGTTTTTGAGGAGTTAAGGATGCAATTTATTTCCATTTACTTCATTTTCTTAATTTAGATATCTTTTAAATATTAAAGAAACATAAAATCCATAATCCTTTTTAACCGTACCGTGGATTAAAATTATCCAAGTTTCCCCTACCTTACCCCCTACCTAAGTCGATATTAATATTTTGCAGTGAATTTTTTTCAGCCAGGCGGTGAAATTTTGATGATCAACAAGTACATTTTCTAATATTACATAAAAGCAATTCATGGCAAAATCAAATCTGCCTTTTCTTCCTATGTATTTATTCATAAATTAATAATATTTTTTCAGAAATAAATAATCTGTGCACATAAAATGTCCTTTTCTTCTGATAATGGTATATTAAAAAACTTTTGAAATTGTGATTGATTTCAGAAAACAAATTAATTAAACAGGTAAAATTAATTTTATTTGATAATTAGAAATTAATAAATCGTTATAATTTGAAATAAGAAATTAAAGTATCCAAGTTTTTTTCCGCCGGAATATTTAGAGAGCACTTAACTAAAATTCTTTACAAACTTACATATCTTCAAAAAATTATTTCATAATTACAAGGATGATAAATAGGTAATTCTTTAAATTGCTAAAACTATGTTTTTTTTTATCAAAAGGCTTTGTGATTCTTTTAAGGCCATTCAAGTACAATATTTTCAGTCAGAATTTACGAAACAACTTATGATTTACTTAAAATTTTCTATTTGAAATGTCACAAATAAAATGGATTAATATTGATAAGTATGTTCTGATGTTACTTATAAAAGATAATATCTCATTCTATTCATAAATTAGAATGAAAATGAAATAAAATTCAAAATTTTATACTTCAAGTAACAGTTTAAAGCATTACATTCTCTAACTTATGAAACATCAATTTCCTCGAAATGAAAATTCAAAATTTACAAGAAATTGCACCTTAAAAATGTCAATTCTGATCTTCTAAATAATAATTGATCTAAATTTGTTTTGTATAGGTGAATATTAATCCAGCATATCAGAAAGAGGAACTCGAATTCTGTTTGAAAAAGGTAATTGTTATGTGTTACGAAATATTTCTTTCATATATTCATTTTGTTGTTACTTTTTTATTTAACTTGATTAAATAATTGTCTGTAAAGAGTGAGTTTTGTATTGTATTTTCTTTTGATATAAAATCGAATTTGAATATTTAATGTGTGGGTATTTGAATAATTAAATTTTTAACATAAGTGCAAAATCTTTCGTAATCGTGATAATTGGATGATATATTAATACACAAATAAATACACACAGCATGTTTTATGTATTGAATAAATTTGCATTTCCTGAATTATTGTTTTACTCTAACTGTGATTAACCCATCTAAATTTAAAGATAAACATGTTTCTACGAATATAGCGGAAAAGTGAAACTTCGTTTGAAAAATGTTTTGCACTTTTTTCTTCTGAGGATCATATAAAAATGGAAATTTTATAATTTTTAGTTTATCCACAGTAGCCAAATTGTTTTTATACAATTATGTATTTATATGATGAACCTTTGCAATTTAGAAGTATACTTCTAATTGCAATTAATATATACAAAATACTGTCGGTCCATAAGGAGATCTCTGACCGACAGTCGTCTATGTTTACGGCGGGCGTCATAGAAACAGGTGTCGATAGGGAGGATCTATTTTGAATGGGTGGAATCGGGCGGAAGTCTGGCGAGTTATTCTTTATTTTGGCGAAAAAATGAAGCGATAAAAAAACTATTGCTCATTCGTCTTCTCGCTTTACTGCAGTTGCTCGTATCTTTATATTTCCTAGCTTACTTCTTTTATATTTTATTAATATTTTCTTTGGTTAATATTAACTACATTTCAATATTTAATAATTTTTGTCACTTGAATTTTGAGATCCTTTAAAATGCCTTTTCGATTTAAGAATGAAGAGACTTTAAAATCACAAGCACGTAAAATTGTGCATAATGTTATAGAATTTTGCTAGTAACTTGCTGAAAATTCGTATTGGGAAAAAGATGGGATTTTAGAAGAAATAGTGGATGAATTAGTTTTTCAGATTGGCAGTACTGAATCGGATTCCGATTCAGAAGAAACGGAATCTTGTGACAGTGATTTAGAATTCTTTAAACTGAAAGTACACAACTGTCACTCGATTTCTGCCAGTTTTGCATTCTTTTAATAATAATTAATGTGTTTTATAAATAAAAAGTGAATTCTAAAATTGCTTTTTTTTGTTTCATTTCAATTAATTTAATCATAAGTTATAGAAGATATAGAATTTTATTTAGTTTATTTCCTGAAGCTACGAAATTTATTTGATTCCTTTTTTTATTATTTTCTATTTTTTCATTAATGTTCTCTTGTTTTCTGTTATTCAAAATGTCGATAATCAAAAGTTTCAACTTAACTAACTTTTGTTTATCCTTATTTTTTTAAGTTTCGTTAAAAAAAATATTTGAAAATTTTATTTATCTTATAGCTTTTATTTATCTTATTTGATAAAATGTAATTGTTAATTTTGAGTTTCGAAAAATAGCATATATATCAAAAATAAATAAATATATTTATTTATTAAAAAAAAACTTTTTGGAGAGGTTTTAAGCATATTTAACAATGGATATTTTACTTTGTAACAGAATAAAAGCAACCGTTTATAAAAATTATGAAATGATTATGATTATTATGTTATTATTTTTATGTTGAATTAGACAGATTACTTCCCTTTTGCTGCGAATAATTTGATCTTAAGAAGTTACATAAATTTAAAACAAATAAAATGAAAATTAATTTTTTGTCATGTTGGATTCTACTTTTTTTTTCTTGTGCAGTCGTTAGACATATAAATAATTATTCAGTTTTTCTATTTGATTTACTCTGTTCTTTCTGTACTAATCAGATAGGAATTTCTGTATTATTCTAACAGGAATAATATATTTTTTCAAAATTCCAAGTACGCAAATGATTTTCAGCCCAGTGAATTATTTTTCGAATTTGCTTTCAAAATTTAAAGGCAATATATCAACACCGCCAATTAGGCGCTAAACGCGCCAGCGTAAGAAACTTGAATGCATTTTTACCTCTGCAAAATGGACTCTTCCTGCAGTAACCTGTTTCTATAACGACCGCCGTAAACATAGACGACTGTCGGCCAGAGATCTCCTTATGGACAAACAGTACGTTTGTTTCATTTTTTTCCGGTTATTCGGTATATGCGTACAACTACTCCACTATTATCCTTTGCTATAAAATTTTCACAATTTTAGGAATGTTCTTTTTTTTTAAAGAAATTTTTTTCATTGTTCTAAACGATTATATTTATGCACTAATAACCTGTATGTGTACATACATGGTCTTTGAGTTTATATATTATATATTGCCTATTATTTTGAAATTTCATATATTTCTTTTGTTTTTTTATTTAATTTTTTTTGTATTTTGCGTTTCGTATTATATTAGAAAATAAATATAGAAGTAGTATAAGAAATCTTTTGTATTTCGATAGATTTTATAATCTCATCATTTGCGTATCAAAGCGTCACATATCATCACATTTGGTTGCATATCAAAGCGTAGCCCACTCGACTGATCTAAAAACAATTTATTTTTAGTGTGTACTTGAAATAAAATAAAACAGCAAGCCAATTTATTTAAAATCGTTTTACTGATTAGTCTGTCTAAAACAAATTCAAATCCGTAGCCGTTGAAAAAACTGGTGTTGACAATCAGAACACACTGCACACGCGTGAATTTTCAACGCTAAATGGAGCAACGCAAATGCTTTAATTTTTTTCGCCAGTTGAGGTAACGCAATACAGATAAGAAATTTTTAATTTCCTATATTATGCTTTATTTCAATTCAAAAGTGATTCAGAATCAATCCAAATGATCTATTAACTAACAACAGTTTTTAATACATCAAGAGCTAAGAAAATAAACAGAATCTTTTGAAATAACCGGTCGAAAACCTGTTAAACCTAAGGTCATTGTCGTGGGAAAAAATAAATTTTTACTCATTCGGCGGTGACGAAATGAAGACTTTTGGCGGGAAATTTAACTTTCAATTAATAAAAATATTAACCATTCAATTAATCGAAATAAATAGTTGCCTATGTTGTATTCTAGACTATATTCTATCACTGATCTAAATTTCATCCAATTTCCTTTAGTTGTTCTGAAGTGATTGACTTACATCAACCATCCATCCATCCAAACTTTCACATTTATAGTGGTAGTATAGATATGTAGATGCTGCACGTTTTCTCAGTTTTCTTTCAGATTTCAATTTTTTTATTTTAAAAAATGTTAAATTTTCCATTCTATTATAAAAATTTGCTTCCTTTGCTTTTAGTTATTGTTTTTATTATATTTATCAATTTTTTATATTTTTAAATTCTGATTTTCATGCCAGTTATTCAAAATATGCAAATTTGAGTACTTACCATTGAATCTAATTCCACAACACCCGGTTGCATTAACTGTGATGTAATTTGCAAATACATCACAGTTAATGCAACCGGGATTTCAGAACAAGCAATAGTTATTTGCATTTCAGAACAAGCAATAGTTATTAATCTTTATTAAACTAAATATTATATTTGCAGGTCGGTTGCAAAGCACTTGTGACGTGGGATGTTTTCAAAACACAAGACTATTATAAAATATTGTGCGATATTTTTCCAGACTTGCCGAATTCACCTCCGGGAAAACTGCAAAGCAGCAAGTAAAAATGAACGGAAGTAATTTTCGCTGTAACATTTTTTCTTCTTCAAATGCAGTCTTTTTATAATTTATAGTTTTTTTCTTCAGGATTCCGACACTAGAAAGTCTAATTATGATTTCCAATGATCAAAAGAGGTAAGTTGAAGAATGATTTCTAAAATTTTATCATTTCCCATAAGATATATACAGAAAGAAAATATTGTAGTCATAAAAGAAAATCTCATTCTAGATTTTGATAAATTATATTTTAAATCTATCTGAATCTTAACATATGATTTAGGGAATTAAGTTAATTTCAATGGTTATGAACATGAGTTTTAAACAAAAATAAGTTCTTCAAGTAGTTTTAACACCAAATGTGCAGATTTTTATCAAATTTTTGAAAAAATCCTGAAAATATGGTAGCCTATTTGCCCGCGTGAATATGATTATGGCAGCCAAAAAGACGGACGATTTAATAATAAAGATGAATACGTTTGTGTTGGCGCTCTATGGGCAAGATAATTTGATCTAGAATTACCATACTTAGACCAAATATGTTCCGGGAATTGGAAATATGCAATACGGTGCTATTTTTATTAAATTAGAATTTATTAGAATTTTTATTAATTTAATTAAAATTTTAATTAACAAAAAATATGCTAGATTTTTTTCAGTAAATATTCCCAAAATTCCCCCCTCCCCCCAAAAAGATTTTCACACTGGTTTTTTTTTAATTCTAAAAAAGCATATTTCCTTTGACAATTTAGTTTCAGTAAAATTCTAGAATTTTTAAATATTTTTCAAGTACATTTCATTATTGTGAGTAAAACTGAAGTCGCTTTCTACATTTAATCAAATGTTTGATCGCGTCATATTCTATCCATTTTGAAAGTTAAAGAAGTATCCTGTTTAATATTTATGTAGTTTACAGGATGAAATAAAATGGGATTTGTACTACTGCTAAATTTAAAAATATGCGAACCAGATATAATACCATCAAGATGTGATGGATCTGGTTTTTACTAAGAAATTTAATGTACACCATGAATAGAAAGAACATTTGCCAGACTGTTAAATTTACACAGTTTTGATGTCGATGGTATCATGAATGTGGAGCTTTACCTAAGTGATTTAGCGAAAATTAAATATAAACAAAAACTTTGACGAAAAAAAATCTCACATCTTTGATGTTTGACGGCCTCATGGATATATAGTTTTACTTAAGTGATCTAACTAAATAAAAACAAAATCTCTGAAAATCTTTGAAGTAACAAGTTAGAGGACTCGGTAATATTTACATCAAAATTATAGAAATATAATAAAATTTACACTGAATGGATCAAAGGGAAGAAGTAAAAAGTACCTTTATGTCGATTTGAATGGAGTTCTTGAACTCAAGTCTCTTAATCTCCGCACATAAAAGATGAATAAAGTAAGGTTATGCAATGAGATTACTTATTAAGTACTTGAGCTTAGATAATTACTAAGGAGAGTAATTTATTACTAATATATCGGGAGGGGGGAGATTTTACATTAATGCTTTTAGGAGAATTCGGTCAAATCGATGTAGCAAATCTATGATGATGACTTAGGCATTGAGGAGAGGACGAGGTCCCCTGGCATTTTATTCTTAGAATTTTTGATCAAAATTAATCGCAAAAAGGGTAATTTTTTGGAAATACAAAAGAAAGTCGAAAGAAGAATCGCTGATTATCTAAAGTAATGGGGTAAAGGGCTATTGCTGTATGCTAAGATTTAAGACGCACTTATATTCAATTAATTACATTATTTAGCATACTGCTTGTAAAAACCCTTCTTTGAGTGGGATTTCTTTAGTGTGAACGGAGGAGGCAGTGATCACATCCAATTTTAGTCCCAAATTTTTATTTATATGCAGATACGGGACACAGAACAAAAATACGAAAAGAAACATAAAAGCATCACATCATCGTTCGTCTCGTCAGTCTCAGACCGCCTTCTCTTTTCGCCCTCTCTCTCCTCTCCTCTCCCCACATTAGGCGAGCAGGGTTGCTATCAGAGGTGAGCAGGATTGCCAATGTTGGGGGGGGGCTTACGATGCTTTTATAAAGAATAATAAGAGAATTTTGAAAGGAAATAGCAATAATCACAAATTGACAATTCCAACCAGCCCAAAGGCCTACGGTAAAAACTTGAGTGTTTGGCAACAGAAACTCTGACAGGAACTGTGATTGAGTCTTAAAGGCCACCAACGGCCACGGTACAATCCTACCCTAAGGAAGCACGTCCAGTCATCGATAGGAGGTAGTCAACCCCCACCTTTTTCGTATACCCACAAAGGTGGAAATATCCAATCACCATTCCGGAAATTTGCCATCCTCAATTAAAAAGGTGCTTCCCTGTGAAACATGCAATAGTAGTAAATAAAATAAATTATTATACGAATTGCAAAGCATTTTTTTCTGCAGTGGAATTCTCAATTTCAAAGATGTGCTTGACAATGGTAACAAAGAGAGTGACAAATTGCTATCAGACATTGAAAAGGCAGTTCAGTTTGATGATCCTGCAAATATTCAGTTCACATCTGTAAGTAAATAAAAAAAATGTTATTTTTGACAGTCATTTAGATTTTACATATCTTAAGGAAAATGGCTATTAAATGGTACTTATTAATTAACGGTGAAATAACCAAACCTTGCCAAATATTGCACCAAACCCAAATTGGCATCGCTTATTGTATGAGCTTGCTAATAACTAACGAGAAGAAAACAAGCATCTCTTTATACTTGCGGTGGCCAAATTGGCGATAAATGACTGTTTGTTTCGCCAGCTGGGCGACAAGCAACACTCAAACCTCTGGAGATGAACTTCGTCCTCCAACGGAAACGAAAGACTCACTTCCTGACTTCGCTGGCCTACTCTTTACCTCTGTTTCGCGCGGGTCGATAGAACAAATATATCCCCTATATTTGTTTATTTCTTAATTAAATTTTATTATCAATTGAGAACATGATGTCGTTTTGGTTAGGAGGTTTTGGTGCCTCCAAATTAACCTAAGCAAAAATTATTTGTTTTTTCATTGGTAGATAGCGAGACACCTGACCCATGACATTTGAGGTTTATTTTACCAGTATTGTTTGAAATATTTAATGAAAATTACTATAAATTGCTTTTTGTTTGTCGTTTCTAGGAAATGACGTCATCTTCCAGTTTGTTTACGATTTTTTACTTTTAAATAATTAATCTCGTGCTCAGAAGATTATCATTTTTTTAGGGGGGATTTTTTTTAAAGTTTTAACTATCGCAATTTTGTAAAACGCGACTTATATTTATTCTTTAAATGATATTATAAGTACATTCTTACTAAATGTATTTCTCAAAATACTGTAAATATTAGAATATAACTTTAATATCAATCTGCATAACGTTTATTGGAGTTTACCACATATACAATAGCTACCAGTAATAGTGAGATTGTCGCCGAAGTTACTGGTATTTTTTATCTTAAAATTGATCGAGCTCCATAACTTTTTTTGACAGCTACAAAAATAGAAAATGAAAAGTTAACAAAACTAACATTAGAAAGAGAGGTCTCGTAATTTTTTCAAACTTGTTTAAACTGGTTAATGACCTAAATTAATTAAGACAAATAATCACTTTAAAATAATAATGTTCTCACATGATAACTTGAAATTTGCTATCATATACTTCATTTCTCTTGTTATTGCTAGTTACAGGAATGACATTCTTTCATTATTTGACAATGTGTTTACTCTAGCATCATAGGCCTGAGCACAACAGTCCCATTGATTAATTAATAGAAGGATTCCTCGGAATCTCTGTGGCCGTGATGAGACTCAGTCCTTCACAGCGTCCTTGAATTCACCACCCGAGTTGAAGCTCTGTTCTTTTAGATGTTTTTTCAGGAGACAAAACACATGAAAATCCCAGGGTGACATGTCCGGGCTGTAAGGTGGATGATCGAGATGATCCCACTTGAACTCGGCTAGTTCCACTTATGTCATCCTGGAGACTTGTAGACGCACATTATGACGGAGAAGAACCCCACTCTCCGTGAGTAGCCCTTGTTTTTTATCCTTGATGGACCTGCGTAGTGTTTGGAGTGTCCCACGGTGCACATCGGAATCAATGGTTCTTCTGTGCTTGAGGAATTCAACAAGTAGTGGAGCTTGCACGGTGAACTCAAAGATGCTATGGAGGACTGAATCTTGTCATTGCCACAGGAATTCTGGGAGCAAGAAATTGTTCTCGTTAATTAATGGGATCGTTGTGCTCAGGACTATGGTGAATAAAGTCTTCATTTATATCCGCAGTGTCGATTTGTACCTTTTCATGCGAATTTCCTTGTAATTTTTCAGACAAGATGTATACTGTCATAAAAAAATCCATCTGATTTCTGTTTTAGGGCACCACTGGTACACCTAAAGGTGTAGTTCTTACACATCACAACCTTGTAAATAATGCCTTAATTACAGGAGCAAGAATTGAAATAGATATATTGGTAAGCAGAGTATATTATAAGTTGTTTATATATAATGATAGAAAGGGAGAATTCCAATACATAATAAACCACTAGGTTTAATTTAAGTATTTAAAGTAAAAAATTATTAACCTTATACTTATATAATCATAGCATTTGTCTTGATATTGATATCAAGAATATTTAAAGGGCTTTAATTGAATTTTTTTCTTAATATATGGATTTAATGACAATTTTTTTAAAAAAACTAATTGCTTAAACATTGTGGAAAATGATTACTAATAGCATCAAAGGAAAAATTGGTGCAAAAAATGGATTTGGAACTTTATACTGTCTTAAAATACAAGCCTGATAATGGCGGTTAAAAAATTCCTTTGCTTTTTTTTGAATAAAAATGACCACCTTTTCTGCACTATGTAAATATTTATTTTGAAATAACCCGTGTACTTGTCTAATTGGGAGTGAAAACATTATATTTTAAGTAATCTCTACTTGAGACGCTTGGAAAGAATAACTGTAATAAACAAGTAATACAAAAAACAATTTTTTAAATCAATTCCTACTTAGGTTGAAAATGCGAGGAATTTCTTATTTTTCAGGTGAAGGTGAAGAATGCAATTTCAATTTATACGAAAATCAATATTTTTTTTTGGATAAATTTATACTAACTGTAATTATTTAATAAACAGCCACTAAAACAAAAATTTCTTTGTTAACCTAAGTAGGAATTGACTTCAAATTTTTTTTATATTACTTGTTTGATTTAACAAAACTTTTTCAGAAACCAGTCGCTTGTTGCAATATTCCTTTGTTTCACTCATTCGGATGCGTGCACGCAAGCTTAAGTGTGCTGCTTCATCAAGGCACCTGCGTTTTCCCATCGGTTGGATTCGATGCCATTTCCAGTTTGAAAGCCATTGACGAACATAAGTAAGTGGCTCAGAATTGAAATAGCCTTGTAAAAAATATAAACCATATAAATATAAACCTTTAAACCATATTGAAACATTTGTAAAATGTTTCAATATGGTTTTAATTATTCTTGCTTCACGATTTATTTATTGTAATATATATATTTTTTTGTATACAGGAGGTACAAATCGATTGACCGATGCATCTAATTTGTGAAATACGGGAGCCTTATTTATTTTGTATTATGTCAAAACATATTGTTTTTGGGATGAGGGTTTTAGCGTGAGCAAAAATGCGTGGGTAATAAATTGAAATTTTATTATCTGCAGGAGCATCTAAAAAAATCAAATTTTAATAATGTGTTGCCATTGCAGTTATAAAAGCTCCGATTTAAAAAAATAAGTTAACGACTGCATTAAATAAAACCTAGAAAAATGTCATTTTGAGCACGGGATTATACGAAATAAAATAAATGGGGAATGTTTTACTTTTTTAAACAATAAATGCGGCGAAAAGTTTTTCAGATCACTTGCAATACTTAAGTGACTAATTTAATAACAATAATAATAATAATGATAACAACAACAATAATAATAACAATAACAATAATAATAATAACAATAATAATAATAATAATAACATTATTATTATTAACAATAGAAATTACAACAATAATAATTATTATTATAACAACACCAAGAATAATGATAATAATGTGGTGGTGGAATTTTTTTTACGAGAAAGTTTTATTTGGTCCGGAACGGAAAGCTTTTCTTATATTATAAATTCAAATATGCGTAAAAGATTTCATTTTAAACTCTTTTTTTACATCAAGGAATGGCCAACTATTTACCAATTTCCCCCAAATTATACATACATACGTATTAATAATATCAGTATGTAAGAATGGTTTTCTTTGCAAATGTCTTTTTTCTTCTGTAGATGTTCTTTTGTTTATGGAACGCCAACTATGTTTGTGGATATGATTCGTAATTACAAATCTGATAAGTTCAATGTCGGACACGTTCATCAAGGTATATTTTTCAGTTTTTTTCTTCATTGTTTTATGTGCCAGTTTTTCAATTTCTTAACTATTTATTAATAAATGCAAATTTAGGTCTTCTTAATATTTCAATATTTTATTTCCGGCAATATTCTTTTTTTAATCATCAGCAACACAATATTAATCTGAAATATTAATTTAGTTTTTGCAGATTTTGATATAAAGAATTTATAAATTTGCAGCTATAGGACAATTATTGGACTTTGTATTATTTTACTTTACTTTTTCAATTCTTACTATTAGCTCACACTCTCCCTATATATACACACTGGTGGACAAAATTAAGAGGAGGAAGGCATTTTCCCAAATATCTCGTGAAATACTGGATAAAAATAAATGAAATTTGGTATGGATATAACTTTTAGTATGACAATAATGTGTGCAAAGCAAAAATTAATGCGCCATTCATTGGCAAGAGTAATTGCCTACAGTCCAAAGTGGACTGAACTTCATGATGAAAGATGGCAATGAAAGTGAGACTTGTATGGAATGTGATTGCCTCTAGTAGGGTGTGTGGTCACCTCTGACAGATAAAAAAAAACAAGCACAACGTGTATGCAGGCTGTTAATAAGAGAGTTAAGGAGTACTTGTGGAAGACCCTCTTACTCTTTCACCAGAGGTTTTTAAGTCCAGAATGGTTCTGGGTGGGGGTTGGCGTATCGAAATAGCCCTTCCAAGTGCATCCCAAGCATGTTCAATAGAGTTTAGGTCAGGAGGTTTGACTTGCCAATCCATTCAATGAATACCTTCGCTTTCTCAGATATTACTCAATCAAAACAGTTCTATATGGTTTGGAATTCTCGTTCATAAAAATGAATTCAGGGTCAAAAGCACCCGCGAAAAGACGCACATAGGGCTGTAGGATCCCCTGCCTGCACCTCTAGGCATTCACAGAATTAGTGTCAAACATATGGAGTGGTGTGCGGGTATCTTGCATGATCCCTGCCCAAACCATCAGTCCTCCACCTGTATAATGGTCCCTTTCCATGATGTTTCTGGGCTGATATCGGGTCCCATGCTCCCTCCATATGCATATTCATCGAAAATCAGGCTGTAGACTGAATTTTGACTCATCTGTGAAGAGAACACATGCCCATTGGAGCTGTGTCCAGCGTTGGTTCTGTCTGCACCATTGTACACGATCTCTTTTGTGGGAAGGAGTGAATGGGATGACAGTGCCGGGCTTCCTGGCATACAACTTTCGGTCACCAAGCCCCCCTGGCAACTGACTTCCATGAAACAAATGTTACTGTGGCAGCAGTAAGGTCCCTAGACAGTTGTGTAATCGTAGATATCCTCTGGTAACAAATACTGGTCTTCATTGGACGTTGTTGCTCTCGGACGACCTTGTACTGGTCTTCTGGACACTGCCCCACTATTTTTAGACTGACTCCAAAAATTCGAAACAATGTATGGAGTTACATCCATTTTCCTAGCAACCTGAGCTTGGGACTGCCCTGCCTCAAGTCTACCCACAATTCTCCACCTCATACTTCCGTATAAGCGATGATATTCACTGATAAATCAACAAAAAAAAACAACAAGATGATTCAAGAAACACAATAAAAATCACTACTGTGTTGTACAGTGGAAAGAGTTGAGCAGCTAGTTGCAGACTTTTATACCTCCTGCTGGCTTAGCAACGCCCACAAAAATACATAAACTCATCTCAGCGACACCAGCGCCATAGTGCCATTATATAGCAACCAACTGTCCAGAGTTTATGCGATAATTTTCGAGAAATGTGTGAAAATGCCTTCCATTTCCCATATATATATATATATATATATATATATATATATATATATATATATATATACTGGTTGCCACATTATTTCAAGCAAACTTCAAAAAGTTCTTCTTCAAATTATAATAAAAAAATTGCAGTTTGCGGGGATATATTGTGAGATTTGGATTTAGCTATTTACATTAAAAAATGTATTTAAAAATTACCGATAGATCTCGATCACACGCCATACTGAGACGGTTTATGCAAATCTGGAAAACAGAGCACAGTAACTTTACACCATATTTTATATTAAAGCAAAAGTGCACAACGTGACCATCACCACAAGGGTATTAAGCAAGTGAGACGCTTAACTACGCCTATTACAGCTGCTTGTAACAGGTTGGCATCGATGCCACCAACGACCAATTGAATGACATCTTTCACTTCCATCAAAGTGTCTGAAGTAGGCACGAGACTTCAGGTATTTCCACAACCAAAAGTCCGTTGGAGTAAGATCTGGCGATCGTGAATGCAACTCATTCTTACATCCTCTGCTTATCACTCTGTCCTCAGTGAAAGTGTCTAGGAGGAATATCTTGACGAAACTAGCAACGTAGGCTGCATGAAGGTGACGGAAGATAACGCTCGTGTTTGCTACAAAGCAAGCATAACGTGGTCCCGCAAAAGCCTACGACAGTTTTCAGCAGTGACTGAACAGGTTTTCCAACTGGATACAGAACAACGCTCTTCAAAAAAGAAAAGGGCCTAGAATGAAGGATGCAGTGAAACCGCACCAAATAGTCACATGCAGAGAAAGTTGTTGTTTGACAATATAAGCACGAGGGTTTGGTGTCGCCCAGATACGACTGTTTTTCTTATCGACGTCACCATGCAATGACAAGTGGGCTTCATCCGTCCACATGATGTTCCATGACCATTGTGGGTCACGTTCCATTTGTGCGAGTGCTCATGTTGAGAAGGTTTTTCTTTTATCGTAATCTGCCGACAATAACTGGTGAAGGGCCTCTGTCTTGTATGGATGTAGTCTCAAGATTTGGTACAGAAAGCGTAGATCGATCTTTCCCGAATTCCTACTACTTTCTGCATCACGTACACTGCAACTTCCCGTTTAAGGCTCGGCTGCCATATATCTCATGACCCTTTCGACAACACGGACGCGGTCAGCGCTGACAGATGATCTGCCACTTGGAGAACGATCCTCTAATCTCGTTGTTTCCTCAAAATGGTGAACTAAATTCAATATCTCATTCAAAAGGGGTTTTCATCGGCTAAATTCCTTTCACCGTCCGCAACTGTCGCAATGATTTAGTCGCGGATTCACCGTTCTTATACATAGAACAGTTTAACCACTAATGCTGGATCCGGTAGCAATAGCCTGCTGCTTGCGTCGAATGAGATATCCATTTCCCTCCTTGTGTTTTAGAGCTATGCTTCTTTGCATAAACCATGTCGGTAGGACGCGAAAGCGCCATCTATTGATCATATTTAAATACATTTTTTAAAGGAAAATAACGAAATCTAAAGTCTTTCTGAGCATATTTCAGCAACTGGCAATTTTTTTCTGACATTACTTTTTTTATTATGATTTTCTGAAGTTCCCTCAAATATATGCCGCACCCGATACGTATATAATATCTTGTTCAAATTATCAGTCGTTAAGAAAATACTTTTTATTCATCACCCAAATTCAAGTAAATTTTTTAAAACTTGTAACGGATGACATTTGATGTTAATACAGTTTTTTCAAATATTAATTTATTAGTTTTTCATTAACTAATTAAAAACTCACTTCCTCGCCAAAAATCTCCCTTTCCTCACGGCAAAATAAGTAACGAATGCTATTTGTTTCTTCCTCACGCTAATGAGGCTAGGCTTAGCATGTTTTCGGCCGATGATTTCAAACGATTCTGTTTGATGCATTTAAAATTAAACATTGTTAATTAATCGATTTTTCAGATTCATTTTGAAGTACTTTCGAATTAAAATAATACAGAATGAAGGAAATTAATAAATTCTACTCTTTTTTGCATTATCTTAACTGGAAAAGAAAATTCAAAATATTTGCTTTTCCTCATTTGGCGTTGATAATTCAATACCAATTGAGTGCTATCTGATTTATTTTCAACGGATACGAACTTGATTTTGTTTTGGCCTGGAAAAATATTTTGACCAATTATTTATATTAATTGTAGTTATTGAATAAAAAGTAAATAAAATAAAATTTCTCTTTGTTGAGCTAAGTAGGAATTGATTTAATTTTTTTTATATCACTTAATATAAGATTTTAAATACATTTAAAGAAAGATTTTGTGTACTAAAAAGATTTAAGAGAGCTTCTATAAAAAGATTTAATTTCATTAGCCTATTAAATAAAATTATTTAAAAGCGTTGAGATTCCATCGAGTGACAATATTAAATGGGTTTTTAATTTCTCATATGCGATGCAAAACTAAAATCTCACTGACTAATACGGAAGTAAAAAGATTTTAATTAAGTTTTCAGAACAATTAAATAAAATATAAATTTTCAGAGGTAAAAGCATGAACATTTAATTAAGAGCAAAGCTCGATAATTCGGCTTTCATACATAATTTCAACATTTAAATGATTGAAAAAAAACTCAACATTTTTCTTCAGTTTTATATTTTCCTTTAAATAGATGATTTCTTTAATATTTTAAAAATGTTTTTTGATTTCTGCCATTTTGTTCTAAACCCTAGTTTTAATATTCTTAATAGTTAAATTTTAAGTATTTTTCAAACTATCTTTAATTATTTCATCAATACAAGATATTTCTAAATGTTTGCAATATTTTTTTTATCAATTTAAAAAAAAATACTTTTCAGCTCTTGTAGGTGGCGCTGCTGTGCCTAGTGATCTTATAAAAGACATAAAAGAAGTATTTGGCGTTTCTCATATTGGGGTAAGCATCAAAAATCAATAGTAGATATTTAGATATTATTTTAGTACTGTTATCATGTCAGAACATGATATTGTTTTGGGAATGAGGTTTTGTGGGTAAAAAAAAGTAGGCGAAAAATAGAAAAAAAATCCGTTGGTGAAAAATTGAAACTTTATTATCTGCATGAGCATCCCAAAAAATCAGCTTTTAATAACGAATTGAAATTGCATTTACAAAATCTCTGATTGAAAAAAATAAGTGAATTGATATAGCAAATAAAACCTAGAAAAACCATAGAGAAATGTCATTTTGAGCACTTTATTACATGAAATGAAATAAATAGGAAATGTAATATTTTTTTAACAATTAATGAGAGACAATGTTTTTGGATCGTTTGCAATACTAAAGTGACTAAATTCAATAAAGCAATTAAAGTGAATAAAAATATGACTTAACTTGAAAGAGCACGTGGTGCTTGGGCGTTCAAGAAATGATGTTCTCACATGGTACATTGAAATATGCATTAATATATTCTACTATACATTGAAATATGCATAGTTGATTTCATTTTAATCTTTTTAAAAATAATTCCAAAGGTAACAAAATGAGAGCAACATAAAAATGTTTTTTGGCGCTATTGATTCTGATATTTAACTGTCATCGTACAATTTATTTACATTATGTGTAATTGTAATGCTCTATAAATTAGGTTAAAACATTCCGATTAAACAATAAAACATTTACATGTACTATCACTATGTATATATTGTTACAAGCGAGTGAACGCCGCTGAAAATCACCGAAGGGAGAGCGATTGGCGACGGCGTCGAATAGCTTGTCGCCAGCCGGATTGGTTTGGCGAAAGGAATAGTCTGGCAGCCGTTGGATTTCTCTCGGTGATTTCCGAAGCTTCGCGTCTCTCTCGCCCGGCTATATAAGGGACGGGCTGCCGTAATCGGTTGTTCCTCGCAGAAGGGAAGAGTTTCGATGGCCTAGTGGATTACTTTTCTCGCTTGTTACTAGTGAGCTGTGTTAACGCTGTATTATTGAGCTCGCTGTGATTTACTGCTTGATGTACTATACGATAACTGTTTTGCAGTCTGTTGTTATCGTGCTTAAGGCTTGTATTTACGCTGTAAGTGACTGTTGAATGCTGGATTGTTTTTATCTGAAGTTTTACTTTCTCAAGTCATCCTGAAAATACCTGTAAATTAATTTGTTTGTGCTGTCCTCAAGTAAAGTCCATTCAATCCTAACCCGCTACGCTAAAAATGTAACAATATTTTATTTAGTTAGATATTATTGGGTCACATTTAGTTAGTTTAGACTTTTTTGGGTCATAATTATAGGCTATATAATCACTGAAAGGAATAAAATTGGAAAGCAAAAACTTATTGAGATAATGTTAATGAATATGAAAACGCAACCTTTATTGACAGGAATTTAACAATTAAAATAAATAGTATGATTAAATATTTAAAGAAACTCTTTATTACCCGATTGAATCGATTGAAAATGCAGAAAATGTTGTTACAACCTATGCATTGAATAATTATTTTTAAACATTATTAAAATCAAAGTGAAAACTGCGCAAATATTAAATTGATATATTTTCTTTGTTATTAGTAGAAATGATGCTATGATGTTTATTTATAAAACCAAACCTCAAAACCTTATTACATACTTTCCAATAAACTTGTCATAGAAAAGAGATTGGTGTACAGTAGTCAGGAAATAATTTTAGAAAGAGTTTAGCATTTTTAATGAATCTATTGTATTATCCTTAGCCAGTGATTGGTGATCAATCCCTGGTACAACATCAATAGTATCTGAAAATCGAATTTGTGCTTTAGACTGGTTTTTCTCAACCAACTGGAACAAGCATTTGACACAATAGTGAACTTGCAGTCACAAAATCCCATTACTAATTTGATATATTTAAGGCATTGCATATTTTAATTATTATAGCGTTTACATGTTCCTGAAAGTACTGACCGACAGACAATCATTTCCTTTATTGGATTTGGTACAAAATTTGATATGTGTTATAATATCGATGCTAAATCTGTACACTGAATCTATTTATTATCATGTCAGAATATGATGTTTTTGGGATGAGGATATTAGTGTCAACAAAAATCAGTAGGCGAAAAATAAAAATTTTATTATCTGCACGAGCATCTCAAAAATTCAGCTTTTATAACGTATTGTTATTACATTTGCAAAAGCTCTGATTAAACAAAATAATTGCTACAGCAAATAAAACTTTGAAAAACCATAGAAAAATGTCATTTTGAGCATGTGATTATATGAAATGAAATAAATAGGAAATGGGATATTTTTTTAAACAATAATTGCGAGGCAAAGTTTTTTGGATCATTTGCAATACTAAAGCTACTCATTCAATGAAAAGATTTAAATGAATAAAAATATAATTTAACTCGCACGAGCACGTGGTGCTGGGCCGTTCAAGAAATGTTGTTCTGACATGATACATTGAAATATGAATTGCAGATTTCATTTTAATCTTTAATCTATTTCTCTTCTTATTTTTAATTATCATGGTTATTTTCACTCGAAAAGCATGCACAGGCAAGCTTTCGCAGAAGAGATTTTAACCAAAATTTGAAATAAATCAAATTTGGTATCAAGACCTCATACCAAAATTTTACCATCCAGCTCAAAGCCTTTTCTGAGTTATCTACGTAAAAAGTAGACAGAAAGACGGACATTTTCCAAAATTTTTTTTTTAATTTAAGGAGGTTTAAAATTGGGAAACTTGTTAAGATTTTGAGTATGATTTTTTTGCCAATTATTACACTTTATGTATATTCCGTATACGAGAAAGCAAAAAATGAGTTACTGGAAATGGACCTCAAGACTTAAACAAGATTTTTTATGTTCGATAAAAAAATGTGTTTTGAATATCATAGAAATGATATGTATGTATTATTGCAATTCTATTACAAACTGTAATAAATCGAAAAATTCGATCACATTTTCTTGCTCTTTTTTTGGAAAAAGTCGCCAAATTTGGCCTATATAGTTGCGGGTGTACGCAAGTATCATAAAAATTGTTAGCATTTTTGAGTGAATCATAACAGTTTCATTCATTGCAGTATTTCCTTATTTGGAAAATATGTACTTTTTTTCAATATTCTCCAATTCTTATTCGACAGAAAAATTTATTTCAAAATTTATTTCCCGGATTCTTTTTCTCTTTTGTAGTCTGGTTACGGAATGACCGAATCAAGCACTGTTGTTGCTATGTATAGATATTCATTCGAAGATCCTAAAACAGTTGTGAATGGAATCATGGGAATTATAGAATATGTTGAAGTATGTAAATTCTTTATTTGAAATTCGTCGTCAAGTGAATTGTCAATGCCAATTTTATCAATCTAAATCAATGATTTTTTAAAACCGAAGTACTTCATATTTAACATCATTTTTTTAAAAAAACTGATTCGCCGATATTTTTGATTGCTGAAATTTTCATTTAAATATCTAATATAATATTTTGAATGACTTAATCACAAAATTAATTTTAAATTTCTGTAGACATATATTGTTTAGAAGCTTTATGTCTGTTAAATATTGTGTAATGTGTTATGGATTTTCCTAGTTTTGTTGATCATCTTTTGCAAAATTTCAACTTTGATTTGAAATTGAGTAAATTCGAATAAAGACTAATATTTTCTTGCTGGAACTAAAATGTTTAATTCAAAGATAAAGATAGAAAGTATAATTGTTTAATTTTATAAGTTTTATATACTTTATAGAATGTATTTCAGAATATATGTAATTTCTCAGAGGATTAGTTAACATTTCTCTGATTCCTTAAATATTAAATATTTTGCAGTAAGAAAGCAGTAAGCATGCTCTAAAAATGATAGCATATTCTTATTCATCCCTTTATATTACAGGAAAAGAGTAGCGATGTTGAAAAATAATAGTCTTTGAAAAAAATTTGTTATATTTTTATTTAATGTGTTAACTCTTAATTTCAAATACAACTAAATTTCAAAAAATGTATTAAAATATGCATTAAATTGAAAATTGAAAAAAGAAATTGAAACTGAAAATTGAAAAGTAACTTGAATTTTCACATCTTCATCAACAATAGTGAAAAGAAATCGAAGCTGAAATATTTGGAGCAATATTAAAAATGATTTAAGATTCATGACAACAATGAAATTTACTATAAAATAAAATTAAAATATTTTTAAAAATTATTTTAAAAAATAAATTGAAAAACATTAAAAACAGATAAAAAATTAAATTAAAATTTATCAGTTAAAAGGTATTTTGTTAATTTAGCTTGGCACGAACATTCTTATTTTGTAATAATTTTAGGAATTTTGGTAGGAGGACTTCAAAGTTTTCCATAACCGTTAATAAATGCCATTTAATGGAAATTTTTATAAAATTACTTTGAAATATGCATTTCCACTTCTCAAAGTATATATGTATAAAATTTGATAGTTCTTTGTCTAATGGTCTGCCCTTCTGAGCTCCGACGCACACACATATTCTCTTTTATTGTTAAAAGAGATAATGAGATACTTTACGAATTTTTAGAAAAAAAATTATTGACTTTCAGAATACCACTCAATTTTACTGCTTTTTTTTTTAAAAAAAATTGTATTATTATAGCATAATTTTAAAAATATTTAGTTCTTTCTTTAACTTTCTTAAAATAAATTTTCTTCTTGACTTTGAAATACTTTTTATCAAAAATGATAAAAACTATGAAAGGTTCTAGAAAAAAATTCTACAATTCGATACTTTTAATACTTATTTTGTTACTTTGTAACGAAATATTACAATAAATAATTTCTTTATTTACGAATGGCATCCAACTTTAGCTTGTGCAGTTACAGAAAACGTTCGAAAAATGTTAAGCTTTATTTCATATTTTAATAGAATAATCTTGTGCAATTAAATTACAAATAATAATAATAATAATGAAATAATAACCTAGAATTTTTTATGCAAATAATATTTGGTACTTACGTATTAGACCGTCTATGTGCCAACGGTCGCTGACTACCTTGGCATTACTTAAGTATTAGACCGTAGATATGCCAACCACCTCGAGCCAATTTACTTAGGTGGCCAGAACTCTAATACATTACACAGCCATTGTTTGTCCGTTTTCACGTATAAATTCCTCTTATGGCCATTAAAATACGTATTTTTAGATGGAATAATTCCATAATTTTGGAGATACGTCGCTGCATCTTTTTCGTTGGCAGGCAAATTCCAAATTTTAATCATATTAACGAGTCAAAATATTGGACCATAAAAAGCGTTTAACTATCTTCTGCGAAACCAACAAAATGACGGACGACAGTTAAGGTTTGCACAGTTTTTAAAATAATGACGGTTTTTAGAATATGTATGTAGATGAAAAGAATCTATATTTTGAGTTTTTAATTATTATAAAATTATTTTCTGTCATGTTGATGAATTCTTTTATTTATTTATTATAGAAATGTGTTTATATACTGACTTTATTGTAAATAGAAAATTAGATATTTGAAATATCTCTTTAACATAAGGAATGTTAAAATTAGAGGAATTGAATATGGTAGATTTGGATATCGCAATATAATTCGTAAGAATTTCGCTAATGATATTGATATTTGGTACTTACGCATTAGACCGTCTTCGCCAACAATCACCAATGGTTTAGTAACTTTTTGACGACGGATTTAAATTTGGCGATAAAGATCAATGTATTACATTATAGCCGGATTGCCATTATTGACGATTCAGGAACTCATTGGCGACGCCTTTAAATTTGGCGATAAAGATCGGCGGTTTAATGCGTAAGTACCTAATATTTTTTAATATTTGGTATTTTGTTTCTTTTATCTCAATACTAATGAGCCTAATAAATGAAACGAATTTGTCTATTTAACATGTGCTTAAATTCTTTTGTGCGCAGTTGAAAATTATCGACAGTGAAGGACAGGTGGTTCCTGTGAATACTCAAGGTGAAATTTGCGTCCGTGGACATCCAACCTTTTTGGGATACTGGGATGAGGAAAAGAAAACGGCAGAAGTGTTGGACAAGACACGGTGGTACCATTCTGGGTAAAAGAATATTAACAAGGCTTTGAATTTGCAAATACTTCAATATTTTTTTTAAAGTCTTCTCTTTTAAAACTTCTATTATAATCAAATTAGTGACAGATTATGTAATATTTAATAGATACAGAGTATCCTTTTACTAGAAAATATGACAAATTTGGATTTTTTTTCATGCCATTCTGGTCTTGCTATGTAAAATAACATTTTTCAGATACCGTATGAAAAAAAAAACCTCTTCCAAATTGTTCCTTTGGCACTAAAAAGGAATCAAAATCAAAATTTGATAAACATTTGATTTTATCATTGAATGTTTTTTTTATTTGATCATTAAAAAATTTGAATTTTTCGAGTAAAATTATTTATATAGATTAAAGTATATAACATATAGAATAAATGCACCGTTCTCATTAGAAAACAGTGTAAAGTATTTGTACCTGAAAGCATTTGTCTTTTTAATGGCAAAAGACAAATATCATTCCATAGTTTTCTATCAATGCTTCCGAAGCAGTTTTTTAAAAAATCATTTCAAAATAGTCAATAATTGAATTGAATTTTATTTTTAATGCACTTAAAATACTTTTTTTAAGTGCTGAGTAACACATTATTTTGAATATTATTATAAATAGCATTTATAAATAGAATACTACTGCTATAGAACTACTTCTAGAATAAATAAAAAATATTTTTCTTTATATTTAGTAATTTCATAATAACGCAACGAAAAACATGTTTATTTATGTCCACCTTAATTCAAAAATTAATTTACCATTTTGGAAAAATACAATACATTTTTATTGTTAAGGAATATTCAAAAATATAAAAATCAAAGGTCTAGTGCTGTAGGTGTTCGGTGAAATAAACTCAAATAACAATATTCAGCATGAAAACGTGAATTTAAAAACAAAACATAGCCGAAGCATATATGAGAGTAGAATTTACATTAAATTCTGCAGCTCACGAGTAGCAAAACTATAATAATTAAATAACCATAGCAGCAAAAAGCTCCCAGAGACAACTCTTAATGAGAAAGACTTCACACAACTATTCATGTCTCTCGAACTTCTGTTACTCTCAATTGCTTACACTTTGAACTCAGTTGTGGATTCAATACCCCATTTGAGGCTGATTACATATCGACTAGGGCAATATTGTCTAAAGTTAGTTCTATCTCCTAATTTTTTATAGTTTTTCTGTTATAAGACAAAGAAAGTTATTGAATGAATATCATGACTAGCATCCTAATAGACCTACCGCCAAATTCTTACTATTTTTGGAATATACGACTATTTTTGGAATATTTGTAACCAAACCTAACTATTTTTGGAATATTTGTAATCAAACTAGTCAACAAGTATACAAATGTCTTGTCCAAGTTAGAGTCAATGCTCCGACATCCATTTAGCATCTATTAGATCTATGTATCTGTCTCCTTTAAAGGGAGATTTTTGGACTGAGCAATATCACTCTAATGCTATGTTCTGTTGTTGTTGTTGTTACTGATCCCCTTGGTCTAGACCCCTAGACCAAGTCCAAAAGATCCTGCCGCATCAAAAGGTCCAAAATCACTCTCGCTCTCATCCGACTTATCATGTTCTTAACTGCTAATTTACGTGATTTCAGCATCTCAACTTGTGCACATGAAACGCTTGGGAAATTGGCATAAATTTCTTATTTTATGAAAGTTAAACTGTAAATTAATTCTTTTGAGAGCAAAACGTCTCAGTTATTTTAGACGGCTAGATGGCAAGCTCTCCCACGCTTGAACTGTAGGGTTTCAGGTTCGAAGCCCGATTCCACTGAAGAAATGACGTGTAAGGGGGTCTTTTGAAAGTTAAATCCTTCAGGGCCAAATGTCCACCCTCTGGTGTGGTATAGCATGGAGAGGAAGGTGCCAGCTCAGATATCTTCATCGTCATCTGACAGCGACTCAAAATTATGAGATACGTCTCAAAATAGTCTTAGTGTTGCTTTACAACGGGTCGTTAACATAACTAAATGAAACTATATTAAACCAAAGTCTCAGTTATCTTAAGCACAGAAGGCAAGTGTTAATATAAGATGTCATAATAACGCCAAATTATAAATATTGGCAGAGAACATATATATTTAAACGGGTTTAAGTTATTGAGGAACCCTCCCATCGACGCACAATA
The DNA here is from genome assembly GCA_026289955.1 of Argiope argentata. Lineage (NCBI taxonomy): Eukaryota > Metazoa > Arthropoda > Arachnida > Araneae > Araneidae > Argiope > Argiope argentata. Next base: position 289,780 of record JAOUZG010039505.1, read on the forward strand.
TACGTCCAACAAATTTATATCTTTTGATATAAACTGTGAATGTCATGACTGTTTTTATTTCACATTATTATATTATTGATGTTCTTAGCGATCCAGTTTTGGGTGAAAACAACCCTAATGTCTTTTATGTCCACATTAAATTTTTTATGTGGTTTGTTACCAATCTTTTCTAGAAGGAAGGGGAAGTCAGTATAGATTCAAATTTCAATTTCTTCTCACTTCAAATATAACTCCCCATAGACATCATCAATACTTGTAAAGGGAAAGATAAAGACTTACAAAATTCGATTTGCCCATGAATCGTTTTATTCATCGTCATACTGCTCTATATCTCCATATACACTAGGTTGTAAAATTTCAATACAATTTTTTTTAAAATTATTATTTTGATTTTTTTGATGATTATTAGGTGTGTGCCGAAAGTGGCGTTACTGAGAAAAAGCTCATAATTAAAATAGAAAAAAAAGTATTTAAATAGCTGTCAAAGGACTAGCTATTCTAAAAACTTTTATATGCTTGTGTATTAGAAGCTAAAACAGCCAAAGTAAAAAATATTAGTTTGTGCTGAAAAGAC
>JAOUZG010039517.1:4369-15529 GCA_026289955.1 Argiope argentata
GAAATAAAACTAACAATAAAGCAATTCTAATAAATCGTATTCAATCAATGCAAAAAATAACAATAAAGTAATTCTAATAAATCATATACTAACAAAGCCCCTTTTTAAAATACTTCTGAATTAATTTTATGAAAATTCAAGTTTAAAGGAAGAGCTTATTCGTCCCATTTAATTTCTAAGCACATAATCCGGATTTCTTCACTCTTCTATGAAACGCCCTAAATCCTCGCAGTTTGCTGGCTAACAATGGCCCAACCATTTTGCCTGCAAGTGGGTTTTACTCACTGCACCGTTTATCATCGTTCAAGTCTCTCATCTGAAGAAGCATTATGCAACACGCTTCAACCCAGCGGAGGAGGCGGCCGCCGAAATAAAGTCGTCTGCTCGGGATCTATTTAAATGCTCTCTTCCGGTTGGCCATTCATTCATGTTGAAAAGCTCGGTTCTCCAGATTTCGGACATAGGAGCATGCTGATAGTTCTCAAGCCCACTGGACTTGGGCATGGTCCACTTCATTTGATTCAACGGGATGAAACGTTGAGAGCTCATTTTCATTGTGAAAAATTGAAGGAAAGTGTCATTAAATGAATTTCAATCAGATGTAAAATGCATGGGAGAAACGACATTATAAGTTTTCATTTTGGAGAAGTGGAAAAAGAGTGTAATCAAATTCAAACAGATGTAAAATGCATGGGAGAAACGTCATTATAAGTTTTCATTTTGGAGAAGTTGGAAAAGAGTGTAATCAACTCAAATTCAAACAGATGTAAAATGCATGAGAAAAACATCATTATAAGTTATCGTTCTGGAGAAGTTGAAAAAGAGTGTAATCAAATTCAAACAAATGCAAAATGCATGGGAGAAACGTCATTTTAAGTTTTCAATTTGGAGAAGTTGGAAAAGAGTGTAATCAAATCAAATTCAAGCAGATGTAAAATGTATGGTAAAAACGTCATTATAAGTTTTCCTTTTGGAGTAGTATATAATAAACTCAAATTCAAATAGATGTAAAATGCAGGGGGGAAACGTCATTATAAATTTTCATCTTGGGGAAGTTGAAAAAGAGTGTAATCAACTCAATTTCCAATAGAAGTAAAATTGACAGAAGAAATGTCATTGCAATTTTTCATTTTGGAGAAGTTGAAAAAGAATGTATTCAACTCAAATTCAAACAGGTGTAAAATGCATGGGGGAACCGTCAGAATAAGTTTTTATTTTGGAAAAATTGAAAAAGAGTGTAATCAACTCAATTTCAAGCAGAAGTAAAATCTACAGAAGAAATGACATCATAATTTTTCATTTTGTAGAAGTTGAAAAAGAATGTAATCAACTCAAATTCAGACAAGTATAAAATGCATGGGAGAAACGTTATAATAAGTTTTAATTTTGGAGAAGTGGAAAAAGAGCGTAATCAAATTCAAACAGATGCAAAATGAATGGGAGAAACGTCATTATAAGATTTCATTTTGAAGAAGTTATAAAGAGCATAATCAAATTCAAACAGAAGTAAAATGCATGGGGGAATGATATTATAAGTTTCCATTTTGGAGAAGTGGAAAAAGAGTGTAATCAAATTCAAACGGATGTAAAATGCATGGGAGAAACGCCATTATAAGTTTTCATTATGGAGAAATTGCAAAAGAGTGTTATCAACTCAATTTAAAACAAAAGTAACATTTACAGAAGAAATGTCATTATAATTTTTCATTTTGGAGAAGTTGAAAAAGTGTGTAATTAAATTCAAACAGATGTAAAATGCATGGGGGAAATATAATTATAAATATTCATTTTGGTGAAGTTGCAAAGGATTGTAATCAACTCAAATTCAAACATATGTAAAATGCATGGGAGAAACTCTATTATAAGTTTTCATTTTGGAGTAGTTGAAAAAGAGTGTAATCAAATTCAAACAGGTGTAAAATGCTTGGGAGAAACGTCATTATAAGTTTTCACTTTGGAGAAGTGGAAAAAGAGTGTAATCAACTGAAATTCAAACAGAAATAAAATTTACAGAAGAAATGTCATTATAATTTTTCATCTTGGAGAAGTTGCAAAACAGTGTAATCAAACCAATTTGAAATCGACGTAAATTGCCGAATATTACTATAAATTTTAATATTGGTGGAAAAATAGAAATTTTACAATAAATTTTAAATTGGGTTAAATTTAAATTGAGATCAAATAAAGGTTTAATTTGGGTAATGATTTTTCTTGGAAAGGAATAAGTAGAAAACTAGTGTTAATTTGTCTCTATGACTAATGCTTAAGGTTAGATAATAATTAAGATTAGATAGCAATTAAGATAAGATTAGATAACAATTAAGATAAGATTAGATAATAATTAAGATAAGTTTAGATAATAATTAGGACATGATAAAAATGCATAAGATTGCATTATTGCTTCGAATAACACATAATACCAAAGAGACCGAGGTTAGTTCGGCAGTTTTTCTTTTTCTTTCTTTCTTTTTTTGTTATATTTTGTAAAATCATGTTTCCCCGGGGTAAATATTTATATACAAAAGACATGCTGATTGGATATGATATTTTGAATCGTATTAACTTATGCACTGATCATTTAAATAAAAAAAATCATTAATGCACTTAGTTTAGCAGGTTTTTGAAAACAATCTCCCATATTAAAATGTACATTTTACAGTTTATCTATTTTTACTTACACTCGGGCTTACCGTGGTGAAATCGAGCCTGAGATCTATATAAAACATTATCAGTATGAGAAAATACAGAAAGAGACTATATTAGTTATAGAATTTTTTTAAGAATATAAAATCACGGGTTTTTTTCCAGGAAAGACACTTATGTAAATTGTTTGTAAATTGTTCGTTTATACATATATTACTGATAAATTTCAAAGAAAAAAAAAGATTTAATAATGGAACCAGAAATGTTTCAGTTCATTCTGCCTGACAAGTTTGTTAATTTCTTAATAAATAATTATTATTTAGTTAATAAATAACTTTTTAAAGCCGAAGGCTTAAGAACTTTATGTCATGAGTTTTTGCTTTAAATATGCGTATCTGTATTATGCAATAAATGTTAATATTATTCAGCAATTGTTATCCGAGCGTTATCATGCAATAACCTAAAGGCTGCCACTAACAGTGTCAGTATTATAAAAGTAAGATAATAAATTAAAAGAGAAAGAAAGTAAATTTTCAACTTTTAGAGTGCCGAAAATGTTATACGTTAAAAATAAATCTTTAAGGCTTTTAAATAATAAGGCTTCTCATTCATTAATAATATCTTATTTATTATTTCGGGATAAAAAAATTAACTGGCTTTTACAGTTTAGTCCTATACATCGAGTTCATTCGGACTCGAGCAAAAGTTAAGTACAATTAATTTAGAACTAGTAATTAATTTAGATTCCCTACAGTTTATTTACAAAAAATGGAACTATCCCAGATAAGAATAAGGTTAAGCAATGCAATTATATAAAAAGGTACGAAAACAAGTGGTTCATCCTTCCTTTCATTATCAATGCTCGTGAAACATAGGAAGTAATTCAATATGTAGAAAGTTTAAAAAGGAGGTGGAAAAGCAATTAAAAAAAATGCTAAGCTGTAATTAATTATATTTAATATTGACTCTTTAGTTTGAGTGTTTTCTGTTTCAAAAGATGAGGCTACGTAATGTTTGGCTTTACAAGTTAGATTATTAAATTCCTTTATTTTCCATTTAAGATCTCGCAATATTTTCCAATTTTTTTGGTGTATTAATATTTTATTGTTTTATATAATTTGAAATTAAATTAATAAAATTAACAATAGTACAAATTAATAAATAGCGTTAAATTAATAAGCAAAATAGGTTTGTAAAATTTACGAAAACTTATATTACTATTGAAGAAATAATATTTAACAGTATAAAAAATACATGGAAAAATTCTTAAAAGTTTTTTAATTGATGCTTCAGTAAGAAATTTGTTGTTTTCTAATTATTCACATTCCAAGAAACAATAACCATATTAATTTTATTAAGAGCAATGATTTTTTTATCTGCAGTTACAAAAAATATTAATTAAATTACTATACCATATAACAATATTTTATGTAAATAAGATGTATATTGTCTCAAATTACCTTTATTTATTATTATTGCAGAATCCATACTTTCCGAACTTTCTATGAATGAATTTGCTTTTGATATATTTAAATTTTACTTTGCGTGGGGATTTAAAGAGTTAAACATAATTTAACAATACGATTTCTGAACACTACCGGGATACATTTTACATTAGAATCGGTTATGACTGATTCCATTCACAAGAATCAAATATTGTTTAGAGCAACTGAGTTTTTAGTTATTAAAAGTTGCTATCAAACAAAAAAATTCAAATAAATCTGAATTCATTTAAATTCTATGATTAAATTGAAGAAATGAAAATAAAACTGTAATATTAATATAGAATGATCTATTTCATTTAGTCTGAAAATCATAGCATTAAAATTTTTTTTGATAAATGCAAAGTCGATGCCAAATAAAAAAAATTCCAAATTAATTTAAAATCCTTTATATCACATAACAAAATTAAGGAAATAAAAATCCTCCATAACTATATTATAAAATTATCTTTCAAAGGTTGAATATCAAAGTATTTAAATTTTTTGATACACTTGATTAAAAATCAACTTTTAATTCATTGTTTATGGAATTAAACTAAATTGTTATGATAAAAAAAATATATACAATTTAATTTAAAGGAAAAGTAATATAAAATGCTAATGGATAATTTATTTAATAATAATTTCTAATTTAAATACATTATTAATCCTACAATAAAAAATTTCTCTAAAAATAATTATTTCATAGTTATTTTTAAAGCTAATATCTGTTTCTAGTGTTTTAAAACTTTTTATATACCTGATTTTTTAAAGTAAAATTTGTATGGAATTATGTACAAGATTATTTTAATAGAATTTAATCAAATATAAGAAATTATATCTAATCTAAAAAGAAAATTTATGTAAGTCATAGAATCGAATTAGAAACTAATTTATATTTTAAGTTATGCATGGAGTTAAAGGAAGATGTAATATGCTTTTAAAAATATTCAGATTTAGAGAGGAGATTTAATAATGTATTTTAACTAATACAATGGTCACTGAAATATGTTCTTTCTACTATATAATCAATTTTGCTGTTTTAAACCTGTACCTAAAAAGTGAACCATAAGTAAATGAGAAACATCGCAAATTCTACTATTTATGCGTAAAATTTTAACCAATTGAAATACCTAAAAGTTTGAAGAAATAAAGAAAAGTTTTCATTTAAAAGAAGTAAATATTTCTAAAATACCATAGTATGATATGAATTTAACAAAACGACAAATTTTAAACAGCTATTCTCGTTGTATTAGCCAAAACGTTAAAATTTCATAATAAAAGAACAGGAATTAATCATGCATATAAAATATGCAAAATCCCAACAAATATCTTATAAAACGAATAATTTTAATTTTTTTGTTTAAATAATGGTAAATAAAGATTTGGTAAATGGGGAAAAAACTAATAGAAGTAGATAATAGAATAATAGTTAATTTAACTCATATTTTTAAAATCTTAAATTAAAGTTTTAAATAAATATGAATAAATGTATCAATATAAGAAATTTTATTTATTTCATTAAATATTCATAAGTATTTAAAATCTTTTTATATAGAACGAAAGCGAAAAAAGGCACATGTAAGTGACCCTAACATATAAAAGAACACGAATTAATCATGCATATAAATTATGCAATATCCCATCAAATATTTTATACAGCGAATATTTTAATTTCCTTTGTTTAAATAATAGTAAATAAAGAGTTGGCAAATGGGGAAAAAGGAACTAATAGAAGCAGATAAGGGAATTGTAGTTTATAATTTAACTCATATTTTTTTAGGATATTTAATTAATTTTTTTAAAAAAATATGAAAAAAGGTAGCAATATAAGGAATATTATTTATTTCATTAAAGATTTATATATATTTAAAATCTTTTTACACCGAACGAAAGCGAAAAAGGGCACATGTAATTGACACTAACATAATATAACTTTAAGTTTTAAAATGTATAAGAAATTTTCTAATATATTAGAAAAAAAATGTTCTAACTTTTGCCATAATCACAGAAAATGTTTTTAAAAAATGAAACCTTAGTTGTCTCATTTTATTTCCCTAAATAACAAACGCAATAAAAAATCCTGAATTGAAAAAAATCCAAGTTCAACAGTGAATAATAATTTAATATTTCGATGCCAAATATAAAAAATAAAAACAGTTTTTGACATTTAAAATTTTTTTAGAAACTTTTCTGTTAATTAACCTCAATTCTTATACTTAATTAAACAGGAATCTTATGTTAGCACTTGAATAAATTACAATGATTAGAATCTAGTATTTACTTGAAATGGAGAAACAATCTTGATTTAAACATTTTTCTGAAAACAAATCTAGCTAAACATTTCAAAAGAGTCTTTCAATCTTTTAATTTCTTCTGAAAGTTTATTTAGAAACGCCTTCCCATTCAAAAATGGAATAAAAAATTAAATATTTATTTCCAAAATTGAGCTAGTAGGCAATTAAAGTCCACATTACATAAAAAAATGTCGTATCCCAATTATAAATGGTTGTTTAATTCCTCAAGGGATTTCAGAATATTAACCGAAGCGATTAAAACTGTTGAAAAGTCGTCTGTTGCTTAAAGTTTCCCATGAGAGGTAAATAGAATAAATTAATATAATGGAATGTAGATTTGGAAACGATAAAAAAAAATATTTAATTTATTGCACAGTCTCTCTTAGAATAATACTGGAGGAAATTAAAACTGTAATGAAATCAAATAAATTGATTTAAATAACCCAAATGAGGAATTTTAGTAATTAAGTGCCGGGGATATTTGACTTCCTTTTTTTTCTTTGGTTTTCCTGGGCTCAATTTATGAGGCCTTTAATTGCTTTTGTTTTCCATTCATTATCTTGGCGAATTTGGGAAATATGACACATAATTATTTTTGAGATTTCTTTTACTTTCTTAAGATAAAAATAAGATTGTCGATTTTTTTCGTTTTTTTTCTGTATTGTTTTAATCGCTATGTTAAATACATTAGAGATGCAAAGCAATATATATGTTAATTCGCATGCTTTTAGAAAAGGGTTATAAATTAGTTTAGGTAGTAAATAACAGCTGCTGAGTTTAGACTTGCTTAGGTAGTGTTAGACACATTCCAAATGAACTATATAGTTATATGTGCTTTATCTCAAGTTAATTTAAATTTCTCTTGCTCATAGTTGAGTATTTAATTAGAAATGGGGTATAAAACAGTTAGTGGAGTTATCATTGTGCCATGAAGTAAATATATCATTCTTAATTAGTCATTATTGGAAAAAATCATTTCATATCATAAAAATGCATTGGATCTCAAAATATGCATAGTTCCATATATATTCATTTATAGATATTAACCCCATGCACTCCGATGGTGCTTTTGACTCACCATTCAAAATTGTGCACCATTTTGAAGTTTTATTTATTTATTTTTCAAATTTAACGGTTAAAAACGTTTTATGTTTAGAGATGTAGATTAATTTTTCAAAGAAATTCGATTGAAAAGAATTATGTATATTTATTTTTCATAGTAATAAGCAAATTTTTGTATCAAGTGAATAATTTTGCATCCAATTATTTTTCGGAGTGCAAAAGGTTAAGATTCCAAAGATAGATAAATTCGATTGCAAAAGACAGATAAATTCGATTGCAAAAAACACATACATTCGATTGACTACAAGAAACGTATTACTGTGCTCTGAGTCTATTTGAATCAGGCTTGTTATTTCTATCACTTAAAGGTACATCGTTTCAAATAATTTTTTTACCTGATATTTTTGACGTAGAAAATTATTTATCTGAGAGATTTCGAGTTTTCACATGTGAAAAAAAAATCACAATCCTTGTTTTATGTGGAAGACGTTTATTAATATTGCTCGTGAAAGAACTAGGTAAAAATATTCTTACATCAAATAGCTTGTTATTTACAACTTATAAAATGGGTGAAATAATATATATTATATATGGAAATTGAGTTGAATTTAACTTTTTTTCAAAAATTATCAATATTACAAATAATTATAAACAAAAAATCATTAAACATAAAACAATAGGAAATTAAAAATTTCTTTTCAATAGGCTATAAAAAATAAAATTCTTTGGGAAATTTGAAACCACAATAACGACATCATTTATGATTGCAAAAATTTCGAAAGAAATTTAAGAAAATTTTTAGTTAGAGGAAAAATTTCAATTAAGTCATTCCATGATTTAAAAAACCTTATCAATTAAACTATAGAATACTTATTTTTTTTCAAAAAAGAGCCTAAAGTGCACATTTGTATCTTAACAAGTGACAACGATTCATTGCGTTTGTTAGCAGATTTGTTTAATTGCTAGAGCATCACTGATGATGTCCAAGTTTCTAATTCGATAACGTATTATGAAGTATCTATTTTCTACCGAAGCAGAGGAAGTAATCTGTGCTTTCGTATTTACTGATATAATTTAAAGATATACCGATTTATGAGAAACTAGAAGCAGAGTGATAACTCCTTAAAGAAAGCCCCCTCACTCGTCATCGAGGGATGTAAGTAGATAATATAAACCAGAATATATTGAAAACTGCAATTTTAGTTGGAGTAAAAGTTACTGGGGAACTCAAAATCGGGGCATCCATGTTCACCTAAAACATGCGTTTGCTAAGAGTGAAATGTAGAATTGGCAAATACAAGAAATTTAGCTTCAGGTGGTTAGAGAATGAGATCAATGATAATTAAGCGAGGAAAAGGAAATAGAAAATTGGAAATCTCTCTTGATTTCATCTGTTTACTGAATCAGCCTACTTTATGCTGCTTAGCTGTTTATTGTTGTATAAATTTATCATAGAATATTATAAGCTCATAGCATAGCATATATAGTGTACATTATATACACCCTGCACTTTTCATCTCATCTAGAAGTAGGGCCGTGGTGGCCTAGTGATAAGGTCTCGACTCTTCAGCCATTAGGGATGTCATTAGGGTTTCAAATTCGAGACCCGATTTTACCGAAGAACTGTCGTGTAAGGGGGTCTGTTGCATGCTAAATCTGTTAAAATAAACATCCTCTAGCTGGTTTTATGTGGCGATTAGAGGGAGGCGTCAGCTCAGATGTCGTCTTCGCCATCTGACCGCTGTTCAAAATTACAAGGTCCGTCCCTAAATAGCCCTAGTATTGCTTAACAATAGCACATTAATATAACTAAGCTAAATTAAGAATTCATTTGGATGAAAAGTGGATGAAAACTGCTTGGTTATTAATAATGGTCATGTCATTCAATGTTTTTTAAAAGTAACTTTATTTAAAACACAGGAGACATCAATAAGTATAGGAGGCTCAATGTTATGTGGTGAAACAACTCAAAAGCAACTCCTTGCAGTCAAGTTCTGAAGGAGATGGCGTAGGCCGGGATGGCCTGGTTGGTAGAGCGTTGGACTCGTACTCCTTAGGTTGCGGGTTCGAAATTTACCGGCCAAAAGGCCATATTCCCCGAGTGTTTGGCACTCGTTAAATCCGTTCGTGATCGCAAAGTCCTCCATATCGAGAGTAATATCACGGGGGGTACTGGGTCAGAGGCGATCGTTCTCTGTTCCAGGTCTAAATTACGATCTGAGATGTATGAATGAATTAGCGTGAATGTAGTCTGCCCCCTGAAAAGGGTTGTGTTGTGTGTGTAGATAAGTCTTGCTCTTGGCCCTAGACGACGCTTCTTGTACAACAAAGAGACGCATTTCTTAGGCTTAAAATCTGCTGATCGTATCTGCGGAAGCTTGTCCACGGCAAGTGCCATTAGTCACAACAGACCCACACACACATGAGATGGCTTGTAGTAGCGAACAGTCTAGCAATGAGGGTTTGAAAAGTGAAATAAATGTGACATTATCGATTAGTGCTGGATTTCAATTTTTTTTGACGTTATAGACTTGTAAAGCTCTGTGGATAATTCTCATTATCTGAGATTCATTGATTATATTAAGATGTGTTCATGTGACAATTTTGGAACAATAAGCATAAAAAACATGCAATAAGGAATAAACAGAAATGATGTCAAATGCTTAATTTCAAAATGGTTGTATAGAGGATTTCATCATATGTAACTACGGCGTTTTTTCTTAATTCATTATTCTTATTGATTGTAAAAGACATATCAGATATCAAAATCTTATACGAGGAAATCCCCATTTATACTTTAAAAAAAAACAAAGATTACATATTTATATTTTTTTTACTCCAGTTTAAAGTCATAATTTTTTAATTAAAATTATTAGTAATAAAATATATATTCTTAAGTTGATATATATTTAATCCCTTGTTTCAAGAAAGTTATTTTTGGATATAAAGAAAGAAGCGTTTTAACAAGTTATTATTATTTGTTCCTTTCTGATAATTTCTCTTTTATTTTTATTTCATATTTTTTTAAGCTGCCTAAATTCTGACTATTAGATTTCAAATTCTTAGTAACATTATTGGTTCACATTAAACAATGCATAAAAGCTGTCTGAACCTCGAGATCTGAAGAGTAATTACCCAACATTATCTCTATCTCGATATTCACATTTACAATTTATTAAAAATATACCAGATTTCGCTGATTAACTTACACATCAGTTTTTGCGCGGATCACCGAACTTAAGCATTTAGATTCAAAATGGTATTTAAATATGAATTTTAAAGTCATGAATATGTGATAAATAGCCTATTTCCCCCTTTATCAATTTGCAGGGTAACTTATTGGTTGCAAAAACAACTCAATCTTAAGTATTCATTAAAGAATTCACCATTTTATATTAATGACAATTTTATTAAATCATTGATTTTTTTAAATTTTTTGATTGATTACATTTGTGTTCCATATTTAAAATTTCAAATAAAATAAATAAAAAAATATTATCGTTATGAAAATCATATATTTTATCCAAATTTGAAGGCTCAAGAGAAAAGACGATATTCGAATTATTTTAAAACATAACATTATATTGAAAGATGTACTAAATTTATTGTGTATATTTGACTTTTAAAAATATAGTTTAACACACACACACACACACACACACACACACACACACACA
>JAOUZG010039517.1:26942-59545 GCA_026289955.1 Argiope argentata
ACACACACACACACACACACACACACACACACACACACACACACAATGTAATCAATAAAGCAATTAAAAATATGTTTATTTTTATTTTTTGAAGAATTAATTCATTTATATGATATATAAAATAAATTAATAATATATTAGATGAATCACACAGTGAATTTACCAATTTACTGTGTGATTAAACTCAAATCATTGCAAAGGAAATTTAAAAATCTAAAAATAAAAATAAATGGAAGGTTTTAAATATCTCAAGTGAGCCCGTTTTGTATTTAAGAACTGAAGAACTTTTGTAAATTTTTTTGTCCATTTTTGAAGAATAATTTATGAGGTATTTAATTGATTTTGATTTCCAGTAATTCTTTTTATAAGATTGCTTTTACTTATTCTGGAAATAAAAAATGGAAACCACTTGTACTTTTCTTGCATTCTTTTACCTGTTTTATGATAACTTATCTCTTTGGTAAGCCGGATTAAATAAAGATATATTCTCTATTTTTAATTGATTGTTTAAAGGAAATACAATAAAGAACCAGGCTGTATTATTTTCATTTTAGAAGTTTAATTACCATTGGGGTTAAGAATCTCTGAATAGAAAACTTTTTGGAAATACTTTTTGGAAAAAAAACATGTTTATAAATGATTAGCAGTACCCGCACGGCGTTCCCCGTAGCATAGCATCCAAACTTAACTTAAGTCTAGCCTCCGCCCGATATGACAACATCAAAGCAACATACGCAACATCTACAAACGCATCTGCTACGCAACATCTAATAAATATAAAAATATATTTAGAAATCATCAAAAATAGCTACAAAACAATTTTTTCTAGCACACATGCAAAAGTATTTAGACTATTACAAAGGCAAAAATATGATGTGTCCGTCGACAAAACACAGGCGATCCTTTCGCTCCTCAGGAGATTCATTCTGTCTCCGCAATTCAGTTGCATTGTGATTTAAAGAAAGACGGTTATTTCGCTCATCAACAGATTCTCCTTCCCGAAGTGTGGACATTATTTCTCTGATATTCGCTAACCGAACGTTTTCCTGCTAAGGTTTAATTTTCTTTTTTTAGGCGATATAATGAGTTTTGAATCGCTACTAAAAATCCTATGTAAACAAAGAAATGTATCTCATATGCATACCACTGCTCTTGCTATTTGCATATGCTCAGTTTGAGGTTTTCGCGCATGCACTTAAAAGTGCAAAATTTAAATCTTAATAATAAAACTTAATTTTTTTATATGACTTTAATCTAATAAAATCCTCCCCAACAAATGCTTTTCAAAATAGTATAAATATTTTCAATAACTGTTGACTATTTCTCGATTTTTTGTGGTTCAAACATGCAGACGCTTTCAGAAGACTTCAATTTATACTAAGTGTAGATTATTTCGCATCTTTTCTTTCCTTTTGTAGAATTTCATCCAACTAAAAAATAATGCTAGATTAAGTTGCCATCAATGATACTATGTCGAGGATATTAAATGACTGTAAAGTATAAATAGTATCCAGTATTTGTTGCAAGTCCTTAGAATTTTAATAACGGATAAATTTTTTTTGAAATCTATTTTTAACTTTGTTAAAACATATTTATACCAGATTACTTCATATTATTTCAATATTTTTCCCTTTTTAGGAAACGGACTTCAACAATTTGTAATATAATACTGAATTAAGTGGTAACCTCACACTAAGCAGTCACCAATATTTAATGACAATGAAGTATGTATAAATAGTATCCAGTATCGTTGCAAGTTCTTGAAACTTTAGTGGTGGCATTTATTATCATCCCTTGCTGTTGCTGACCTGATTAATATATTTTAACAATTTTTATTTTACATGTATTTTTTTTATCAAGGTCACGATAAAAGATATTAAGTTGTAAATATGATCATAATTTTTTTCTTCATTAATGGTAAAATACTAAGGAAATTTTATTCATTCACAAGGTTTTTAATTTTTTTTTACAATTTGGAAATTAGAAGCACCAGAAAAGTGATATCTTTGGTATATAGGAAACATATCACATTTTAGTATTTTTACAATAATGATTATAAATCAGTTTGAAATTTATTTTTAAGAAATATTATGTGTTGCAGAAAAATAACATCATACATATCATGCAAAAATAACATCATAACATATCCTTAACGAATATAAATTTAATAGATAATCATATGCACAGCAATTTATGGATAATTTTATATGGGGAGTGTTCAACCACCTTTCTATCAGTTTCATGAAAATTATACCAATTAATCAATAGACATACGTAATTTCAAATATCATTTATCAAAAAAGAATTATTTATAAAATTTGAAATTCATCAAAATATTGAATATGAATTATTTTGACAATACAAAATTTTATGAATATCCCGTGCATTAAAATTTACAATATAAATACTAATTCCTACAAAGAAATACAATCTGATAAAAAATGTTATAGTGATATTTGACTATCGGAACATTATATATTAGACTTGTACCTGCTATTTGTTCCAGGGTTAAATTCTTTGTTCCCGTAGAATTCACTGATTTCATCGGAAAATCGCGGCTCATTTTTCAAGGTACTCATTAAATTTCTGTCTCAAATATCTTGCAAAGGAGTACTTTTAACTCTACGAAAATTCAGAATGTCTATGATTTGTTAATTCTTCATTAAAATTGTTTCCAAGAACCAGAATGAAATGTATGTGTTCTATTCTGTTAAATTCGCCATTTCTAATGCACATGAACTCAGTGCATGTCTCAGTGTTAGCAATGTTTTTAAATTTTTAAGTAATTAATAACATTCTTTTTGATAACAATTGATTTTTTAAAATTATTCTATAGTTTTATCAGAACAAATGCTAAATAATATAATAAATTACTCTTTTCAATTGAAATGTGTTAGACCTTATTATTTTTACGTGAAAGAGGATTTCTTTTAGTCTTGCATTTTGAACTTTCTGAACAAATCATATAAATGATTGGCACATAGATTCTTTCTTCAACATCTAAATTTACATCCCTTGATGCCTTTAAATCGTAACCTTTTATAAATTTTGATAATGTAAAAATCAGAATGAAATTCTAATTTCATAATTAAAAAATCCTGCTCATATTCTTTTAAGTTTTGAATGAATTAACGGTAGCTTACTTGCAATAATTCTAACATGACCTCATGCTCTCTTGGAGTTTGTAAAGCATGGTTTATGTTAATTTTTGAATTCAGAAGGAAAAAATTATTTCTTTCTTCCCTGCTTAATTAAAGATTTTATTAATAACATTATAGTTACAGAGAAACACATATTTTGGAAACATGTAGCTTTATAGTTGATTTTGAATGCGTAATTTATGGCTATTCCCTTTAAAATGAAAATAAATCCAATTTAAATTAGCAAGAAGCAAATATTTTGTAGAAGAAAAAATCGCTTGTTAATTTTAATGTCTGGATTTGCTTGGCGATTTTTAATTACGTCAGCATCACTAAGCTTTCTTATACATGATGAAATAATTTTGGCGATAGTTTGGTTAATTCGGATTAAAATCGGAGGCTGTAAAGATAAACAAGTGCTGAAATTAATTTTTATATAGTTATTGTTTAAAGATATTTAAATAACCTAATATGAAAATAGCTTTTATTACATTGAACTGTTTATGAAAGCACTAAGTTACTATGCATGAATGGAAATTTTGTATTTCTAATCTCTAAGAATAAAAATATTCTTATGCAACATTTTTATTACCAAAATCCCGATAATAATATGATTGAATTATTATATTTATAAAGTACAAATAAACATAAAAAAGTTCAAATAAATAATTGTAAAATTATTATTTATATTAAAGGTGCTTACCAGTTTTTTGTTGCCTTGCTTCTAAAATAAGAAAGGTAAATCCGTAAATAGAGAAGAATTCAAATTAATTCCTCTATTTGACAGCTTAGATCTAATACCTAGAAGTTAAAGCGTATTTCCATTTAACGCACATAAAAAAATACTGGTATAATTCTAATATACGGTACCCTTTGATTTGGCGACTTTATACCGAGAAGCCGTGACGTCATTTCTGCCACCGACGCTCGTTTTTTTGATGCAATAAAAGCTTTTGACAACATTCGTAAATGAGTCGTTTTTTCCTTGGCGATATTTTTCAAAATGGCGCCAAAGGGGTACCGTATACTAGGATTTAATCAAAATATTAATTCTCAACTTAATGAACTATATTTTCTATCATTCTTAGACTATGCATTTTATTTTTGGACATGCCATTTTTGACGACCAGCTGGCTTATCTGGGATATTTGTTACTTTACATTTTATTTTAATCTATTAGATGTAATTTCATTTTTATGGTTACATAAAATTGTTAGACATTGACATTGGGCTCTTAACTGTCTTACATTTGCTCTATTAATTATAAACAAGACGCTTTCAAATTCAGACGCATTCCCTGGCATTGTAGAGTTATTAAAAATGTGAATATAGGAATCCTCTGTACGTAATTTTCACGTCATAGCAAATTCCTCTTTTTATTAATCTTGCAAATTATATAAGTATTAAACAGAGCAATTCATCTTTATCTTTCAACAATGGAGGAAAATCAAGTGGTTAGGCTTTTTAATAGAAATGATTTGAAATTCAGAACAACAATGTAATTTGTTGTTGGACGTTTAGACTAAAATTTATTTAAATAATTATCAACATTACAAAAAAAAATCGCTATTATTACCTCAATTGCTTTAAAAATATAGTATTTTAAAATTTTCAAACGGTGGAAAATTTACTTTTTTTAAATTTTATCTTTGGAGGTTATCGGAGTAAGAAAAGAAAATTCAGTTTAATCTTTAATTAATTAAAATACTATGAAAAATTTAAAAAATCCCTTTTAGTTGAACATTTTTACTTTTAAAAATATATATGTACCAAGTTCGGTATTTATAGTTAGATTATGCCGGTTTATAATGTGCCGACTCTCAGATATACGTACAAATATATACATTTATCTTTATAATGAGAAATGATTAAGCTCTACAGGCTGTGCTGTCTGAATGCAGTGAGCATAGACGAGATATTACATTATTAACTATTTACTAAATATGGGTTAACTGTATAATCCTCAATATTTTTTTAAAAAAATATTTGTCAACAAAATTGTTTTGAGTTGGCATGGTATATGCTTGAAAAGGACCATTTGGCTTAAATCCAAAAACTCTTACTGTTTAGGGATAAGTATATGGTCATTTTAAATCGCTTCACCCAAATCTTTGTATGGAATCTTCTTTTAACTTAAGATGTGATCTTAACTTTTAAAAAAAGCAAGTAATAACACCATTTAGGAAGATTTCAAAAAATATTTCGATAATAAGATTTTGGATATAATGTAAGAAATTTTTCTAGTTTGAGAATTGAATCAAATAGAATTTGTATAAATTTCATACTTAACAAAAAACACAATTTCAGCTAAAGTGTTGTTAGAAAAAGAGCTTATATTAGAAAAATGCTCGATCTTATTATCTGAAAAATAATTTATTGTCCATTAAGAATTGCTTTTTGAAGCTTTAATTATATTCATTTTCAGATCATTAAAATGTTTGTCAAGGGGAAAAACATGAATTAGTATTATTCAACCTAATAAAAGACGAAACTTTCCAATTATAAAACAAAGTAGAAGCCATTTAATTCAATTAATCGAAAAATTGCTTTTCATCAAAATACTATATTAAAATACGAATATCTCTTTTAAAATTATTATATTACCTTTTACTTGTTAATTTTGAGTTCATTTGGCTTACTTTTTCTTTATGATAACCATGGCTTGAAAAGAGCAACAACTTATGGTTTGTCACATTGATAATGGTAATTGGTTCAATGGTAAAAGAAATATATTATTATCAATTTCAGATTTATTAGCATCATTGGTTGAAATGCGACAGCTTCAGAATTCATCATGCATTAGAAATGATGATTATTTCGTGCGCAATCATGATTTCAGGAAAAATTCTGAAATCTTATCATTACACAATACATTTGGTTAAATAATTGAAGCTTCAAAGTTACTATGTGCCATCGCATATTTTACGGACAGATGAGGTAAAGTTCCATTTTATACAATTCTGAAGATAAAAAATGCTGGATATGGTGTTAAATCAATCTTAAAGCTATGTAACAGCAATTAATATTTAAAACAAACGGTACTTACGTATTAGACCGTCATTCATTATCGCCAAATTTGAAGGCGTCACCAATGATGTCTTAAAAACCGCAATTATTTTAAATATTGTTCAAACCTTAACTGTGTTTGTCCACCATTTTGTTGGATTTCGTTGGGGTCGGCGGTTTATAGCTAAATTTGAATCCGTCGCCAGTGAGGTACTAAACCGTTGTTGTCGACGGTATAATACATAAGTACCAAAACAAAACAAAACAGTATCAACATTAAGTGCCATCCACCCCAAGTTAAAAAAAAATGTATTTGAACTTGAATTGATGAAAAAAAGTATTTTATTAACGATTGGAAATTTGATCAAGATATATATAGGGAGATGTATAGGGAGAGTGTGAACTAATAGTAAGAATTGAATAATCATATTTCTTCACAAAAATGAATATAAATTTCGTTATCACATCGCCCATCCAAATATATTTCATTCAACTACTTCCCTGTTCACTTACCGTATCTCTCCCCTTTCCGTAAACGATCCCAAATCCT
Organism: Argiope argentata; assembly: GCA_026289955.1. Classification (NCBI taxonomy): domain Eukaryota; kingdom Metazoa; phylum Arthropoda; class Arachnida; order Araneae; family Araneidae; genus Argiope; species Argiope argentata. The sequence continues at coordinate 33,639 of JAOUZG010039517.1, forward strand.
CTTGGCTTACAAAGAGACAATATACCATCCATTCTGACAAAAAGCGGGCTTTACTGGCTCTGCAATCAATCATCATTGAAGTCTCAGTATTTCGTCTGAGGAAGCATTATGCAAATCAGAAGACCAACAAAGGGTGCAGTTGTTAAAATAAAGTCGTCTGCGAGGGATCTATTTAAATGCGCTCTTCCGGGTGCGTTCCATTGGAGTGAAAAGTGTGGTGCCCGGGTTTGAGCAGAACTGGCACGTTCCTGCCACTGGGCTTTCAGCTGATTTCGCTGTATCCCTAGGTGTTGAATCTGACTTGATATAATATTTGCTACCTCATACTAAAATGCTTTAAGAGAATATTTAGAAGAAGGTATGGAATGGATGGATTAACCCCTTAGTATACCTTGACGTGTCTGACACACGCATCGAACTGCAAAATTTTAGTTTTAAATATTTAATTAAGCGACTGAATAAAGTATTTAGAAATGCAGAAATTAATTAGGAAAGCTTAAATATCTCAAATGTTTTTTTTTGTAATATTATAAGTAAAACAAAACAAAAAAGATTAAAATTAAATCTGCTATGCAAATTTCAATGTATCATGTCAGAACATAATTTCTTAAACGACCAGGTGCCAAGTTAAATTATATTTTTATTCATTTTAATTGTTTCATTGAACGAGTCACTTTAGTATAGCAAACGATCCCCGAAAAACTTAATTGTTTTTAAAAAATTAAAAAGCATTAATTAATTAAAACATATCACGTTTCCTATTTATTTCATTTCACATAATCACGTACTCAAAATGACATTTTTATAGGTTTTATTTGCTGTAGTCATTAATTTATTTTTTTAAATCAGAGCTTTTGTAAATGCAATAGTAAAGTGAAAATAATAAAATTTCAATTTTTCGCCTACGGATTTTTGTATACCTCATTTCCAAAATAACAGCATGTTCTGCCGGCTTTCTGGCACAAAGTTAGCGCATCTTCCTTGTGTTTTGGGTGTGCCGGGTTCAAGTCCCAGTACGGGCAAGATTGTTCTTTTGTGTGCTATCTATGAGAGTTGTGATTGTGTCCCTCTGTAAAAAAGGGCTGCGCTAGCAAACGTGGTGAGCATGTCGCTAAGTCGTACTCTTAGCCCTATTTGTCTATCCTTGTTGTCTAGTCTATCTATCTGTCTATACATACATACATATTTGCACATCTCCTTTTCACAGGAAGGGGGGGGGGGGTTGGGTTTCAAACCTGGGTCATTCAGATCACAGGGAGGATGGACTATCTCCATGCTAGGACGCTGGAAAAGAATTTCTTAATAACATGAAAGCAAAACATTTAAATATTATTAAATCATGCGGTATATGTTGTGCAGATTGAAATTTACAATATCAAATCTTATTTTTTCCCCTCTAATATTATATAAGATCATATTTCAGATATTTCACCAATCTGTGTTAGAAATGAGAAACACTGCTGTGTTTCCTTTTCTCATATTAATACTGGTAAGGCTTAATATATTTAATATTGTAATTAATTTAGGATTTTCTCATGCAGATTCACATTAAAATCTATTTTCTAAATATTAACACATTCTATAAATTCTATAATTATTTTTGTATTTAAATTAAAGTTATTCACCATCGAATTTTAAAGTTATGCGTCATTCAATGACATGTGCAATGCCAGATACAAAAATTTCTTGCATTTTAATGCATTTATTTTCAAAAAAGGATATTCTACACTCTATGTTAAATATATTATCAGATTAAATGCTTCAGTTTTTCAATAGCCTTAAATCCAGAAACAAGAATTACTCTATGAGAAGAACCTTTTACATCTTAATAACACACGTTTCACTTTTACCTATCCCAAGAAATATTAAACCACTTTTAATGAATTATAATCCGACATAATTTTCCTTTGTCTCTAAAACAGTTCTGTGCGAAGTCTATAATAAATTATCAACGTTGAAATGCTTTATTCATCTTCTTTACTTCGCGGAACATAATCCTGTTCAACAGTCGGACCTGCCCTGTCTCGTCTAAACCACACAGAATCCTTGGGTAATGCAGGCTGACAAAACAATGAGTCTGACTGCTATCGGGCTTTCCTTGCCTCCTCATCCATCATCATTCAAGTTTCTCATTTGAAGAAGTATTATGTAAATCTCTCCACCCCATCGGAGGGTGAAGGCGTTGAAATTAATTCGTCCGTCCAGCATCCCTGTAAATGCACTTTTCTAGGTGGGCGTTGATTCACGAGGAAAAGTGAGAATCCCTTGGTGAGTTGCAATGCTGTGTCGCATTCTCGTTTCGTTTTATTACTTTTGAAGAAAAATAACTAGTTGAAAAAGTTGTGAGAAGTTTTTTATTGTAAATTAATTGTCTTTGATGACCAGTTGGTTTACCAGGATAAATGTTTGTAAACAATTTCAGCTAAATATATTTTTTAACATTGTTTTAATCGGTCTGTCAGCAAAATACTACTAAATTTCAAATTTTTATGGATTTAATAAATACTTTGTTAGAGGTCTGATATATTTCAATTCGATGCGATTAGCACTTATTTAATTTTTTGTCTATACCATTGTAATTTCAATTATATGCAAAGAAAGAGCAATAATGTTCATGTAATTTTGTGACTTGTAAATATTATTTTTGTGTAATTATTCATACGATAAATTTGCAAATTAATATTGTTAATAGATGGCGCTCTACACTGCTGAATAGTGATCACGTGTTTTCTCCCTTCATTTCTACGTCTATTCTGGAATGAACTGGTATAATTAGAAACAGCTCGTTATTTGTTAGCAACAATGTTGAATATGAAATGAAATGTGTTATTCTAAATGTTATGTACTTTTTGTCCATGTTTTTTTTGTTTGAGGTAACATATTGCTAAAATAAATAATCAGAGATCAACCAAGTAGGGTTTATTAAAAAATACTTAGCAAGTTTCAAATAATGTTTATAAAATTCTTTATCATTTCCTGGTTATGAACTTAAAATTCAAATGAGAGAATGGCAGATTTAAAATTTTTGTTTTTAATAAAAACTTTCCTTCTGAAAACTACTGAGCATTGAAAAATTTGCCGAATCCTTTTATTTTGATAATCAAGAATGGAAAAAAATAGTATGGATGAAGTATTAGAAGGCGTCAAAGAAAATTATTTAAGTTGCTTTTTAGTAATGTAATACACTGTTATATAGTATTTCTTTTATTTAAAATGAAATAAAAATTGAAAACAACTATGCCTGTAAAGAGAGGTATAACTGGTTTTTTTGAAAATATTTTTTTCATCTACATTTAAGATGAAGTAACAATCTTTTTTGATATAAAATATTGTCTGTAAATATGAAAGAAAAAAATTTCAAACATTCGCTTAGTTTTAATTAAATTGTGAATTTTTTTTACAAAAAAAAAACCATCTAGTGTTTATATTTCCATCCTCCTTAGTATAGATGAGCCAAAAATAATACAATTATATTTAGTAGTAAGGAATAGTTGAAGGTAAGATAGAGCGATATTCCCCCCTTCTCCCCACACAATTATTTTTATTAATAGATATTCTTGAAAAAAGCTTATAAAAAGAATGAAAAAAGAGAATGCGATTTTTATTTTACACTTTTAGTAGAAAAATTCAATGACTTTCAACTAAAAAAAAGATAAACTCTTAAGCTAAGAGTGACATGTTTAATTAAGCAAATCGGCTATTTAATCCCTCGAGACTTGGGATCTTCATTCTAGATATTTTGTTTTAGATTTTGAATAAAAAATAAAAGCAAAATAAATATATTTTACAAAAAATATTTATATAATTCTTTATAAGTCGGACTCCTATGTCTATTCACGTACGATATCAGAATGAAATAATCTTTAATGCTTATAAATTTTTTTTATTTGCAAATGTACCTTTGTATTTATTAAAGTTGAAAGAACTGAAAAACTTATTTTAAATCTTAAAGTGAAAAGAAATAATTGGAATATTTTTTTAATTTAAACTAGAATTATTCTATTCTTCTTTATATTTTTTTAATTTTAGGAACAATTTTACAATCTGACAGGTTCTTTCCTGACAGAGGAAATCAGATATCACAGAATTTCTGACATGAATAAGGTTAAAATGACATCACAAAATCCCTCAAAAATCGTAAAGACGAAGTGAGAATTGCTTTAATGCGCTATTGTATACGTTAAAAATGATTCGTTAGGTATATTTAGTGCATAAATAGTTTAAAACATATTTTATTGATTGTATTATCATAGCAGATTTACAAACGTATGAAATGTCAAGATCTATAGCTGGAGTATTTAAAATTTCAATTACAAGATATGAACAAAAAGCTTGAAATGAAAAAGAAAGTTGTGATAAAAGAATTAAAAAGGACATTATCTTTTATTTACTAATGCAATTAGAACCTATCTCTTTTTTATGAAAATAATGCTAATCAGTTAAATAAAGAAATAGTTTATTCAAAATAAAAATTATTTTATTGAGTAATTTATGAAAAAAATTCCATCTATTTAATGGCACTGTTTTCTTTAAAAAATTCACATTTTAAATTAATATATTCATTAATGTGTATAAAATCAACTGTATGCCAACAGGTTTGCCGTTGGTATAGGAGTAGCACGTCTTTGCCAAAAGCTATGTGTTCCGGGTTCGAATTGCGGATCGGGTATGGTTGTTCATCTGTGTTCTATTTGTAAGGTGTATGAATGTGCCCCCGTTTGAAGAGGGACTGTGTAAGTGACTGTGATGAGTGTGTAGTTAAGTCTTACTCTTGACACTAGTTGACGCTAGTTCAAAAACAAGAGACGTCCCTTTCAGCATAAAATTCGCTGATGCCCCAAGGAAGCATGCCCATGGCAAGTGCCACTAATAACAACAACAACAGCAAATCATCTTTTTTGAAAAATGAATGAGCCAGGAAATTATCGGTAACTAAAGAATTCAAAATTAATAGAAACAATAAAATTATTTTATTTTATTTAATTACTATAAAATTGGAGTTATATAAAAAATACAAATAAATGCAGATTAAAATTGAAATAGGTTAAGGGTGGTAAAAATAGGTTAGATAAGCTATTGTTAAAACATAATTTGTTGGCAACATTTTTGGAGGATCTTTACCAACAAAAATTGAAATATTTTTGTGTAATATTTAAAGTGCAAGCAGTTTTTTTTTCTTATCATTTTCTCTGGTACGTAGTTAAAAATTCATTATAAGGATCCATGCGTATACTTTCATGTTTCAATTGAGGCTTAAAAGAGTACATAACAACACTAGCTAACTTTTAACTAATTCATTAAACTTCTTTGAGATGAGTGTTTACGAACGTAAGAAATTAAGACTGGATGGAATAAGAAAAGATGTTAGCATTAGTTTATTCTAAAAAAACTAAATTTCTTGTGAAACTACTGCATATATATAGATATATTTTTGTAGAAAGTTTTAATAGAAGGATTTTTCGAACTTCGAAATAAAAATTAGATATAAATATGAAATTAAAAAAATATATAATAAATAAAAAAATATGATTTTAAATATGTTGCTGCTTAAAATTTTACGAATGGTAACGAGAAGTTAAGTGGGATTTTGAAAATTACATTTTATATTTTGCAGAAATGAATCTGTTAGCATTTTTGTATGAGGAAATAATTCATATATATAATGAATATAATATTCTTATAAGTCTCTAATATCTTTTCCTTGTCATGTTAGTCAAATATTTGGAAAGTATGTTTACCAAAATTTTTAATCTTAGCCTAGTCAACGCCATAGGGACCATTTGGTGATACATTTGGATGTCAAAATCTTTGAAGTTGTAGTAGATAGCATATATAGCATGCACTTTTATCTTTGAAAAAGTTTTGAGGCATTTGCAATCAAATCCAAAAAATAATCAAAGATACATTTTCACAGTAAACAACGATTCCTTTTTAGAAAAAATAGATCTTATTTGAAATTTTATTTTTACTTTGAAAAAAATTTCAATATATTTATATTAAGGTAATCCAGATTTTGAAATTTCATAATACTTTTAAATTCTAGTGAAAATTCTAAAAAAAGAATGTAATATTATTTGTAGCTGTGCCAAAATAAACTATTCGTTTCTAAATCATGTGCCATTCAAAATGATCAAAGAAATTTTGCTTAGTATTGTTGTTGCGTCACGATCAAACTCCGTGAGAGGTAAGTTTCTCTTTTCGGAAGTGGCAACAAGAAGTGAAAAATATTTTGCAAATATGGCTTCGGAGAACTTTGCGATGTGCGGTATTACAACTTCACCGCATATGCTTATTTTAGAAATCCTGTATATAATTCTGTAAATAATTTCACCTAATTAAATGTTTTAGTATTTTTTAGATTGACTCTTTTTAATTTAATTTTATAAAAACTTGCATTAATGTCAATTCATACATTCAATGTGATTTCATTTCGACGTGAAAAGAATAATCGCATTCGAGGTGAGTAATGCATATTTATTTTCATTGCTCCTCAGTTTTCCGATTGTCACAACTGTACTTTCACTTACTTTAGTGTCTCACTTTGAACTAATTGAACTCATAATTTTGAATTGTAAGCAGATGATGGGGACGAGCACTTGGGTAGTTGCAAGTGGGGTGTAAAAGCACTATACCAATAGATTCTCTGAGTTGGCCAAGTGTGTACCAATAAATGACCTTAGCTGAAATCCACTATCAAACTCAGAAACCTTATTTTGAACCAAGATCTTATGATTGTTTTTACAGTCACTCTTAATTCAGTTGCATTCTGTAATTATTACATTCATAGCCTGTTCATAGCCTCATCCTTTTGTCATTCAAATGATGGTAATCAGAAAATCAGGAGCTTAACTATGTTTATATATGAAAATACGTTTTTTATAAGAACATTCAAAAATATAATATCCTTTAAAAAGTAGCATAATATATTTAAAATTAATACTTCATCCTAGAATAAAGTTATTAAAATCTCAAGAATTATATGAAATTTAGTCTTAAATGTTTAGTTCACATAGAATGAAGAGGAAAATATTAATATAATTTAAAAAATAATTCCAAAATTTACTTAATTTTTCTAAAATTAATTAATTTTTTTTCATGGCACATTTTCCAGCTGAAATATTAATTTCTTTAAATATCAAACGTCATTATTATCAATTTTTCCAATTTTTCACAACGGAATACTTTATATATACTGATAAACATTAAATTTATTTTAAATCAGTAACCTTAGTTAAATGATAACAATAAAATATTGCGTAAAAATTAAATGGAAAGTCATTATTTTCAACGCAAACAATAAAAATGAGATCTAAATAGTTTGTATATATTTGTTCAATGAAAAAGCCTTTGAATTCAGATAAAATTCTCATAGAAATCTTTGGTATCAATTTTTTTATTGATTATCTGTTCGAGGTTTTGTAAGGTACATTTAAATAATCAAAGATAAATTAATAATTAAAATTTAAATTATTTAAGAATATTTATTACTATTTCAGATTTGAAAAAATTTCAAAAACTAAATAATAACTAAATTATAATAGATCATTTGTAAGACTTTTATTAAAAGTTTTTTGTTTAATGTAAAATAATATCCACAGCAAGAAATTATTCCATTTCATATGCATGAGTAAAATTTGAATTATCATTTAATTTGCTTTTCATATTAAATTTACTTATTCTACAAATTATGAAATACACATCTTATTTAGCTGTTGGGGCTGAAAATATAATTTTCTTCAGAATAAAAAAAATTAACTCTAGAAAATTATTAGAAAAAAATAATGACTACATGTTATTAAATTTTAATTCTTAAAAGAAAAAAAGCCAAAACAGAGACAACTAATCGAATGTTTAATATAAAAAATGTTTAATGTAAAAATGTTTAAAATGTTTTGTAAAAAAATTTGTATATATAAAATGGAATATTTAATATAAAAAAGATTAAAATGAAATCTGCGAAGAAAATTTCAATGTATCATGTAAGAACATCATTTCTTGAAAGGCCAAGAAGCACGTGTTCGTGCATGTTAAATTATATTTGTATTCATTTTAATTGTTTCATTGAATGAGTCCGTTTAGTATTGCAAACGATCCAAAAAAAAACTTTGTCTCGCATTTATTGATTGAAAAATATAACATTTCCTATTTATTTCATTTCATAAAATCGCGAGCGCAAAATAACATTTTTCTAGGTTTTATTTGCTGTAGTAATGAACGTATTTTTTTTAATCCGAACTTTTGTAAATGGAATGACAACGCATTATTAAAAACTGCTTTTTTGAGATGCTCATGCAGATAATAAAAATTCAATTTTTCGCCTACGGTTTTTCTTAACCTCATTCCAAAAATAACATCATGTTCTGACAAGATAATAAAAAAGAGAATATGCCAAATCTTATAAAAAAACGTTTTAGAAAACAATAAGCACTAAGTGCTCATTATAAAGTACGTATACTGTAATTCATAATGTTCTCCTGTAAACGAAATTTATTTACGTTAGCCACCTGTTTGTGCTATGCAATGCCACCAAACAAGAGTTTTTATTTATTATCAGTAGACAAGGAAAGGACAATCTTACCCATGCACTAAACAAGACAGGATGAAACAGAAGGTCACCCAAAAGGATAATAAATAATTAAAAAATAAGTAAAATTGATCAAATAAATGATTTAAAGGAAATTTAGATGATTTAAATGAGATTTTACATTGCAAAATTAAAATTTTCCAATGGATGCTAAAGTGAAGACATTAATTAAAAATCATTTTTATAGAATATCTTTTAGTTTGTTTAGGTTTAACTAGTGTAAAATAGTTGAATATCAAAGACCATCATAATTAAATTGTGATAATAAAAATATTTCGATCTGAGATTGGAAGTATAATTTTTTTTACCCTTTTCTTAAAAATATTTTCTTCATTCAAAGGAAATTTTTATACTGAATTAATCTTGAAACTCACGATGGCACTTGAATAAACAAGCTGCACGCAGAAATAATGGAACAAAGATTAACATCCATTATTTACTTTTAAAGAATGGAGATTTGATGTTGGCTTGAATATTTCCCTCAAACCAAATTAAGTTCACCATTTTAAAAGCGTTATTCACTCTTTTAATTTCTTTATTATGTTCAGATTGAAAAGTGATTTCTAATAACAAAAATCGAAAAGAAAAAGAAACACTCATTTCCAAAATTGACTGGTAGAAATTTAAAGTCCACAACCCATAAAAAATTGCGATTCGAAATATAAATGGTTGTTTAATTCCTCAAGGGAATTCAAAATGATTAAAACTGTTGAAAAGTCGTCTGTTGCTTAAAATTCCCCAAGAGAGGTAAACAGAATAAGTTAATATAATGGAATGCAGATTTGCAAACGATAAAAAAAATCTTTAATTTGTAGCGTAGTTTCTCTTAGAATAATACAGAAGGAAATTAAAAGCGTGATGAAATCAAATAAATTGATTTAAATAACCCAAATGAAGGATTTTAATAATTAAGTGCCTGAGATCGTTGAATTAATTTTTTAATTAATTTTCTGATTCAGTTTATGAGTCGTTTAATTGTTTTCGATTCATTATCTTTGAGAGTTTGATATAGCATTTTCTTGACTTCCTTTCAATTTTATTGCAAAAAGAATTTATTCTTAAGTTTTTTTCCAAGACTAATTTAGTTATATACGTCTAGTTAATTGAGGAAATACCAAATAGATTAGAATAAAGGATTGAGTTCGTGATAAAAAAATATTAATCTATATTTTGTTTTTTAAATTACTATTTCCATTAACGATGGCGTTTGGTGATATAATTTTAAGCAAAATTTGTGATAGATTTTTAAAAAAAAATTCATTACTACATGATATATGTTTAATGAATTATTTATGCTAATTGAATATTTTATGTCGCACGGGATAAAATTGCATTCATTCTTTTAATTAAAAATATTTGTTAATTGGTTGCCATAAAATTTTCTTTAGCTTGAATATTTGAGAGAAAAATTTGAAACTATTCTTAATGACAAAGATTAGTTATATCAAAAAATAAGTCGCAAGTGAGAAGACAAAAATATATTCTTTAATAGGAATATACAGATTCTCAACAGAAAGATCTTTTTGTACCGGCAATTTTATATTTAATTAAACTGAGCATCTGTTCAATAAAATGTTTTAAGGTTTTTATTTTTACAAAATAGTAAAAACAATTATTAAGAACAAGTGAAAGCTAATTTCTCTTAACATATTAATAATTTTTAAAGAGTAATACAAAATGTAAACAAGCAGTGTTCATAGCGACTTAAATATATTTATTTACAGCATTGAAAGAGGATTAACAATTTCAACAATGAAATTAAATACTAATAGACTGTCAGAAGCAGATTCAGAAGACTAGAATCTGAATTTAAATTTAATTAAATTATAATCAGCTTTGAAAATAAAAAAGAAATATTTTAGATATAAATAAGCCACAGAAATATTTTAATTAAAATTTTTTATGATATATTAAATTAGTTTTATTAACTTAATCTTTGACGAAACCTTGAGCACACATATCTGCTTGCACAATACAGCACTTATGTAATTAATATAGTATATTTAATGAGATATAAAATTAACTGCTTGACTAAAAGTATTTATTATCATGTCAGAACATGATGTTATTTTGGTAATGAGAGTCAACAAGAATCCGTAGGCGAAAAATATGAAAATCGTTGTCGAAAAATTGAAATTTTATTACCTTCACGAGCGTCTAAAAAAATCAACTTTTAATAACGCTTGGCAATTGCATTTACAGAAGCTCTGATTAAAAAATAAGTGAAGGACTAGATCAAATAAAACCTAGAAAAAAATTTCATTTTCAGCACGTGATTATACGAAATGACATAAACAGGAAATGTGATATAGTTTTTAAACAATTAATGCAAGACAAAGTTTTTTGGGATCGTTTGCAATACTAAAGTGACTCATTCAACGAAACAATGAAAATGAATAAAAATATAATTTAACTTGCACGAGCACGTGGTGCTCGGCCATTTAAGTAATGATGTTCTGACATGATACATTGAAATATGTATAGCAGATTTCGTTTTATTTTTTTTAAAAAAATTCAAATTGTTGAAAATTTTTTCCAAAAAATTCAAATGTGTAAAGATTAGAAATTAATACAAAGATTACATAGAATAAAGTTTTAAATATTTTTTTATATAAATTCTACAAGTGGCTATCAAAATAATGGAAATAATAGAGTAATAATGAATCCTTTATTAGTAGAACGGCCTTTGGGAAATAATAGAGCTTGGATTCGCCTAGGAAGCTATTCGTACAGGTATTGAGTAATGTTTAGAGGAATATTGTACCACTATTCCTGGGGATATTATCAAAGTTCTGGGAGTAATGATTGTAAAGGATACCGATTCTGTTTTGAATTCTCAAAAAAGGACCATAACGGTTCAATTATACTGAAACGTGACTTTGGGGACCAAACAGATGTTTAACCTAATCCTTGTGTTCATCAAACTATGATTGGATAAGTCTCGTTGCATGGATGGGTTCATTATCATCAATTTCCATCTCTTTGCATAAAACAAAGTTTGCATCATAGGATGGACCTGGTAAGCTGAATTTTCTCTATAATTCTCGTCAATGTTCCTTTTTTTCAAGGTTACCATCGTTTCAGCAGATAACCACGTCATGGTTTCACATTTCATGATAGGTCCACTTTCCTGCTTGACAGTTGGAAGCAGACAATCACAGTCATACGCTTGCGTTAATGTCCTGCAAACGTGTACTCGTCCTGTTTGGGGAAAACAGGACGAGGGAAAAGGAAAAACATGAACTGGTAGACCATATTAGTTTCTTTCACTTATCACTCGACAAGGTTTCAATCGACTTATCAATCGACAAGTGCGACACCACAGTAGACGACGACCATCAACATCTGTGAAAAGTGACTTAGGAATTAAGCATTGCTATAAATATTCTGTTTATGAAGACGCCTTCTAACTGTTATCATTGACACGGTAGAATAAAAGATGATTATTGAATTCTGCTGTGACTTTTACTGCAGTTTGTTTGCTTTTTATACATTACAATCCGCTTCAATACCTGCCGATTTTTTTCAATAAAAACCACATTTCTCTTTCTGCCACTATTTTGCTTTGTCGAGGTTGCCGTGTCGCGCTGTGTGTATGCTTGTATGACTTAAGACATCGTATCTGTAGAAATGCCTAAAAGTTAGGATGTTTCGGCCACACTTGCTTTAGGTTCCTGCAATTTGGCCTCTTTGAAAATCTCAGAGATCCGACATTTAACACGATTGAAAAAAAATTCAAGAATTACAGAATATATTAATTCTGTTACCAGAATATATTCATTGCTAATTAAAAAATGATGGCTGTCGTTATACTTTTTTTTTCTTATGAAGCGCATTCAAAATGTCCTTTTTATTCATAGGAATTTCCCTTATTTTGACAACATATACATGTGTAGCTAATTTTAATTAAAGAATAAGTATTATCACAATTAAACAATCCAAAAAAAGAAGTGTCCACTAAATATATACTGGATACCCCAAAGAAATGAAGAAAGCTTTTATTTTTTTCTTATAAACATCCAAAGTTGTTTTTGATTTGATTGATACTTCCGAAAACAAAGTCTCATTAAATAAAATGGTTAGTTCTACAAAAACACTTAGGTTTCTCAGGAAAGGAATGAACATGAAATCTCGACCGATTTTGAGATGAAATAACAGATATGATGTCATAGTTCTATGACAACCTTTTTAAAACGCATTTAATACTGGTAAAAGCAGGTCAATTTTTTATAGAAGCATCTATTTTCAAAGAAGTATTTATAACAATAATGCAGTAAAAGTAGATAAACATTTCATCAACAGATCATTTCTGGCGGGCCTTAATATTTATTTTTTGATGTTAATTCTTTAAAAAAAACACATGTTAATAAAAATTAACTTTTCCGTTCTACAAAACTTTTCAAATAACAAAAAAGATGCTTTGAAAACACAAAATTGTATATCAAAGTATGAAGTTACTAAGTTAAAAAACTGATTGATTTGTAAATCAAACATATTTAAACCAATACAGAAAAAAATATCATAACTGTAATAGAACAAAGAGAAGAATAATGGACAGATGTGTATTTGTTGAGAGAAGACACCTGAATAAATAGCTTGACAGAAAATTTGGACAGTGGAAAATATTCTAGCTATTGTTCTTTCTTAAACAAGAAAAGAATCATCGACAAACAATTAAATCATGCGTAAAAATATCGAGCGTTTAGTTTACAGAAATAGTCTTTTTTAACTATACCAAAAAAGAAATACTGTAGCTTGTTTTTATTGCTTCTACGTCAGACTTATTGTTGTTAATTCGTTAAAAATTAGCAATGAAAGAGATTTCCAGATGTTCTGTTTTGTAAAGAACATCATTAATGGGCTCTATTTACTACTTCATGCATTGGAAATTTTCTAAGTCAAGTTAAAAATATCAATATTTTCTTCTTTTGCTCTGATAAAAAAATCGACACATAATAAAACACTAAGAAAAAACCTATATACATAAATGGAATACTTAGATTAATCTTATAGTTCTGTGTATTCTATTTAATACTTCACCAAAATTCTGTGTATTGAATATTTATCTTCAATAGTTTTGTTTGAAGGGAAAAAACCTTGTTATTGATAAAATAAACTAAATTTTGGGAATATCCGTATCTGAGACCTCTGAAAACTCCATTTTTGGAATTCTATTTGTTTATATGAAAGCATGATAACTAAAACACCTATTCAGCATGAACAATGAGATTTTTTTGTGATCTTTACACTTTTGCAGAATTGTGTTAAATTTTGAACGAAATATAGCCAGGAATGACCGTATGTTCAACTACCTGAGTATAAGTTAATTTGATAACAATAAAACGAAAAGATCAAGAAGGGTAAAATTTCTTAATCATATCTAAATATATAAAAATCAATGTCCTGAGATAATATATATATATCAACCCACAGCCAATACCGCTGAAGCCCTAGACTTGAAATTCGGTAGGCATGTCTACATGATAACGAAAGTGCCCACTAAGAAAGGACTTTTCGAAATATCAATTAGTTCGGGAGAAATTAATTAACCCCCCTTAATTTCTGTGAAATTAAAACCTGTAATGCTACTTTCCGAGTGAAACACGGCCTTCCAGAGCAGCGATCGCTTATGCATCCCGTTTCGTCCCGTAAAACCACGTTTTTAAAATTGCCATCGTTACTCGTCCGTTCAACTTATACTCAATATCGCAGTGGTATCGGATGGAATTGATAAAAATATTGATATATCAGGTTTAAGATTATTGAATGTTAAGTTATTAATTTATTATTGATTAAGATTAAGTTATTGATTATCAGGTTTAAATATTGATATATCAGGTATATGTAGCTTGCCCCAGAGCGTCTTAATAATTTAGTCACCAGAAAAACCCCAAAAATGTTGTTTACAGAGAAGTTCTTGCTTAAACGTAGGTATAACAATAAAATGTGGATGGCCTGCGTTTGCCAAGAATATCAATACTTTAAAAGGATCGTTAAGGACAGTTAAGGAAAGGGTATATATATAAGGTGTCCAGGGGCAACGGGACCCTCCGAAAATTAGAAAAAAATATAAGTAATAAATAATTATTATAAGGGATTTTCGTAACTAGGTGTACCAAGCACTGTTTTCCCTTGCTAATTCCATTAGCTGAGCAATGCCGGGTACGGGAATGCTAGTTTAATATCTAAAGAGTAGATACGTATACAATTGGAACAAACTCCATCAGATACCTCAACTTCTGTTGGTCTTAAGCGCGTAAATGCTATAATTTAAAGTACATTGATTTAAATGTATGAAATTTGACGTGCATTTGTGACTGCAGTTTTAGAATTATTTTTAAATTTGGTTATAATCGGCATTAAAATTTCCCTAAATATTTATTCGGTTTTCTGATATTGTGCGTTAACTGCATATCTGGGATTAATAACCAAAAATATTCAGCCGAAGATAAACTTTCAATAAGCTCTATCCTTTCTATTGCTTGCTAAATGCATATGACAAGTCATATGCAGATAGTGTTTTTAGAGAAAATGTGAGAAAGTTCGGGAAGACTAGATCTACTGGTCTTATGAAAAAACTGAATGCTAAAAATTTACACTATACATTTTAAACACTGAACATTTCAAAGTTATTAGATAATCTTAAATATTTTTACTTGTAATGTATCAGAATTCATTAAAGAAAGAGAAGGCATTTCAAACTCATTTATACAAAATACTGTACTAGACAAAGAAATTTTCTCAAACATCATTTAAAAAAGGGAATTCTTGTACTGCTGTTATATATATGTATATATATGGAACTTTCTTGAACTGAATTTGCAAAATTTTTCAAATTTTATTTTTTTCCTACATAGCTACCTTTCCCTACATAGCTAAAATAAATTATATTTCTCCCGAAATGGGTTTCATTAAAAGAAAAATTGTTTTAGATATATAATGCATATTCGATGCTGATATTTGAGTTTGCTTTTTATGGCACAAACGCCATCTTTGGCTAAATTGCTCTATTTTCATGAGATTAAAATATTTATCAATTTATAGTAAAATAAATACATGAAGAGTTTACAAAATTCAAATGTCTAAAAGTATAAAACTATGAAAAAGCATAACAATAATGTAAAAGTAACATTGATGATGGTACTGTATTAAAAAACGCAGCTAAGGGTTATATATAATTATAAAAAAAACCAATATATATTTTTTAAAAACTAAAAAAGTTAAATTGTAGAATATTGAAAAGTAACTTACCTTCACCAGGGTGAGATATCTGAAAATATGCAATATGCCATGGAAAGAAAACGTTGGAATTCTACAAGAATGTATAAAGTAAACATCCTCAATTTATACTCAATTTGTAAGGACTCTATTTGTTACTCAATTTGTAAAGGACTATTACAAATTGAGAGAAATTGTGTTGGGTCTCCCATCAGCAGACGTCTTTGGGAGAATCGAGTGATCCAAATCCTTAACATGTTAAAATTGTGTCCAGTTTTTTTCTGTGTAAAGTGAGCCAGAAATCTATTGTAGGCGTAATTGTATGACGCTTATTACGAATCTGCACGACACATTCAGTCTATTATTTAGAATACAAAATGCAGTTCTAATAATCAGAAAGAAGAATCTCTGTTGGCAAGAAAGTACTAGATCATTTAGCTGCTATATCAATCTTTTCATCCCCTGGAATTTCTGCAAGTGTGGGAACCCAGCATAAAATAACTTGAAAGTCCTTCCAGATAAGTTTATAATACAAGTTTTCTACAAGATACATTTCTATCTTAAACTGAATTTGTTACATCTCATTAATAGATTATTTGTATCTCAAAATAATGTATTAATAAGATGTTGTATACCAATGTTAAATATAATTCTACAGCATTGAAAGAAGTCTGTGTTGTTTTAACATGAAAAGACCTTTAAATTAGAATACTATCTCGGAATCTAGATATGATACAAAAAGCGTTATGGGACAACTACATGCATACAAATTGTGCTTTTGAATATTGCTTGTACTATTTCATATTAAAAAAGATTTTTTAAAATTTCAATTAGATTTTAAATAAATTAAAACATATTGAAATTTTACGTTTTTTAAAAAATAATTTACAACCATATTATTACTCAAAAAACTAATTTTACATCGTTTTTAAATTCAAACAACTAGATTTCCAATAAACAAAATTTTATTTCTATTTTAATGAATAAAAAAGGAATCAAAATTTACCAATAAAACTGTTGATGACAGGGTAATTTCGTCATTTTTTTTGAAAATCTCAGCTGCTTTCTCATTACGTATTCAAACTTCATAGCATAAATTTTTATACAAAACTGATATAATTTAACGTTACTTTAATATAATTTAAGCTAGATGTGAAAATGACAGCTAAACAGTAAGTAGGAAATGCATATAGTAAAAAGCATATAGATTTTTAACATCAAATGTTATGCCATTTCTTTGTTTTGGATTGATGTTTCTGTTTTTTTAAAAATACAACTTCAGGAAACCGAATTTAATATGAGTGATATTTCATCGTTTTGGATTGAAGTTTCTGTTTTTTAAAAATACAGTTGCAATAAATAGTATTTTATGACAATGCTTAAAATCTAGTTTTTATCTTTGTGTAAATATATTAATTATATGGATTTATTTAATGGAAAGAAATAGGAAATATTTTGAAATATTTACAACTTTATGATTGCAACAATAACAACATTGAGAAAATATTTTCTTTTTATTTGGCATATAGACTCATATAAGCGTAGAGTTTTTATTCGAGAGGTAAAATACAAATCTAGTACAATCAGTTTTAAAAGGTGTAAAAATTGTGGAAATGAGAAAACAAAAAGATTTTTCAGAATCACTCATTGAAGAACGAAAACAAATTCTAGAACTCGGAAAAAATGTGAAACAGCTAACTTCTATCTGAAGATTCATCATTAGCTTAAGATTAAAATCGAAGATTTAGTTTAAAGAATATCATAAATCGATTTAAAAAATCACATCAACATTTAATACTACAATATAACCAGATAATGAATAAAAATGTAAGCAGACAGAACAAAAAAAAGTTGAGCAAACACTATCCCGTGAAAACGAAAGATGTTTTTGTTTTCCATTTCATTTAAAATATAGAACAAGCTAAGTTTTCGAAAAAAGTTTGTAACTTTTCTATGAGGAAAGGAAATATAAATGTCAACGGAAATTGCAATAGAGAGAAATGTCTATCATTCTTACAAAATTCTTTTCCATTAATTCTTATTTTCATTAAATGGGAAAAGTGTGCTCTATTTCCTCTGAAATTAAACTCGGAAAAAAAATTATGCAAGAAAAATGGAAATTAGAAAGTGCAAAAATTCATTTTTTGGACAACATTATTTATTCAAGAAGTTTATTTCTTTGTTAAGTATATCCATCGGATGTACACAAAACTCGTTACTTTTATGCCTAGGTGAAAGCGAAATTCCAGTTTGAGATGTGAAAATTCAGTTGAATTTATTTCTGAAAGTTACAGTCAAAATGACGTGCTTGAAAAGCCATGAACTTTAGTTATCACATTAAATTTTCATTTATTATAAAGGAAAGTATTATACAACTGTTTCATTTAGCCTAAACATAATTTAAAAGGCTACATATTATTTTTTAATAATGCTATTCGTATAAATCTGAATAACAATTAAATATTTTAATAATTTAGATTAAAATACCGACTTATTACACCCGAATAAGTATCTGAATGCACTTTCTCTTAAAAGTTTAATTGGAAATTATTTAAATGTTTTATTCGCCTGATATTTTTTTATATATTTATATTTTTTTCTTTTTTATCAATAAATTGATAAATAATTTAATTCTTAATCTGCAATTTAATGTAATGATCTATAGTTTAATTTTTATTTAGATATATATCTAAATTTTTTGCTAATCACGTTTGCATTTTTGCTGACTTGATCGATCATCAGCTCTTTGTACCATGGAGAGATTCGATAAGATGAAATTTCATTTTTTAAATTACTGTAGATGGCATTACATGTAATATATCCAATTAAACCAGTGGAATTGTTCTTTTTACAACTTCTGAGTTTATTTGAGAACACTAAAGAAGATCTAACCCTTTTCAATAAACCTGGCATCCAATACATCCGGAATTTTCAGAAAATTCCTCCTTGTCCAATGAAGTATGATTTTTTAATACCCTTAGGTTTGTGCTATGTTTCGTTAAAGACATTCAACAAAACAGATTTGAAAGACAGGGAGGCTCTCTGAGAATTCTTAAAGAATATTCTAACATACATTTATTTAGTAGCCATCAGTTAAGAAACCTTAGCTCTCTTATATCAATACCTTATGAACACGATGCTGATTGCAGTTTTTGAAAGGTGCCAGACTTTTACTGTCTTCGATTCAGAAACTCAAATGTTCCAGTTTTCTAAGGCTCCTGAATTAGAAAGATATTTGGAATTAGAGAGGAATAAAGTATCTCTCCTTATTCTATCCTCTTCAGTATTTCCTAAACATATAGCGAGGTTATAATATAGAAAGAGAGGAATAGAAAGAGAAGATATATGTCCAGTAAGATTATAGCAGCTCTCAAGCATGATTAGTCTCTCTCTGGTTTTCAGCAGTATAGAAGTAATATTGGTTTTTCTTTAGACAACGCTGTAAGGAAATTCATAATTCAGTCATTGCATTCTCATATATAAGAATACACAGATAAAAAAATAGCCTTCAACCTGGAGAAATTTGATCCAAAATTTGATACGTATCTCCAATTATGATGAAAAATTTGCTATAATTCTTTTCCTCTTTAATAAATAATTAAAACACTTGCTCTCATTTTTGAGTTATTATGTTTGATTTACAAGAACAAAATCTGGAAGATAGATTTTTGTATCGATTGCATTCAATATTTAATTGAAATCTACGAATTTAAAAACAAGTTTACATAAGATTTTATTACTCTTGCTGAATGTTTTTGTGAATTATTTTGTTTAGATTATCAGAATTCCATGATACCACATATGTGATTCTCATATAAGAAATTTTCCTCAAACATAGAAATCCATGATTATTTTAAGGTTGAAATTTGATCTGTTATAATAAATCTCTTTGTATACGAAAAAGCAAAATAGAAGAAGAAGCAAAAAAGTTTAAAAATAGTATGTAGTTTATGTATATATTCGTAAGTATTTATTATAAAGACATACATCTAGAGTAATACATAGTATTTAAATAATGCATGGCTTATTTTTAAATATACGGTTTTTATCCTTTTGAGACAAAACAATTCTTTCAATTTTGCATTATGGAACTCAAAGATAAGTGTTAGAAACTTAACTCTCATATTATACTCTAGAAACACTAATTAATAGGTAATTATTAATATTATTCCTTGCATTTATTTCAAAAAATATTTCTATTTATTTATTTCTGTTGTGAATTGTAATTTATCAAGTAGGAGTAGACGATTTATTTTGTTAGCTATTTTAATTAAAATACGAGTTTAGAGTATGATCACTGGCAACGAAAATTAGTACTATTCATTATTCTTTTTTTAATCCGTATTGGTTGATGTATTCCTGAGCTGAGTAATAGAAAAAATGGTTTTATAACGCCATAAAATGGCTGAAGTACGATTTCTTCAAAGAGTTCAATGAGTTCATCTGCTGTGAAAAATACGTATATCTTTGCTACTAATTTGGTTTAAATAAACTGTATATTTGTACATAACCAGAGCTGCATCATTTATAAGACTTTTTACTTCTGATTCAAAAATTGGCATAGTGCCAAATACATAAATAATGAGTTCTGATATATAATAATAAGGACGTGTGATGATTTGTGATCTCTGCATTTTATAGTCTGAAGATTTATTTTTTTATTCTAAAACTAATTTAATATTTCAATGAATGGAATGGAATAAAAGGAAGACCCCCCCAATTTTTAGTGTTTATGTATGTTAGAATTAAAATAAATTTAAAATATATTAAATTACATTTATATCCTACCCATTACCGACTCTAACCTATATTGTATTTCGGAACATCCTTTGTTGTAATCCGATTCAACAGTTTAGACACAAAGAGACAATCGCGTTTATTTATTTCAGCACATAAATCACCGAGAAGCAAAACTATTCCAGAAAGCCCGAAGAATCCTCGGTTATTGTGGAAAGTGCTTATGGGACTCCATTGAAGAAATCTCTTTAAACCTTCCCACACTTCTCAAACAAAGGGTTCTCAAAGACCGATGCCATTTTTCCACTTCTAATACCGGCAACTTAGTCGTCTGCGGAAGAGCAGCAACAGAAGCACACCAAATTTGGGAGAAGAGGGGAAAAAATCTAAATGAATATTTCATCAGGAATGGTCATTATATATACGACTGTGTGTCAAATCCGGCCGTTTTCTTCGCGCAAAATGAAACCTTCGATGGCACTTTTGATTCAATACGCTTTTGTCGCCGAAAAGCACACCGGATGTTAGAAACTATATGTTTGGAGACTGGTGACAGAGAGATCAGGGGAGTCGAATCACAATGGAAGGCCCTCCTCGACAATTTATAAATCCCCAGATTCGACGTTTTAGCCAACATAAAGTCGTGAAAAGTGATTTATACATTCGGTTCTTTCAGAGAAATGCATTTTCTTTCTTTTATTCTTTTTTCAGCCTCGTTTGTCATTTGGTGTCATGAATTATACAAATGTATATGGATTTTTATCCATGTATCTGGAGTCCACCAGTTTTGTGAGAATGTAGCTTTAGTTGTTTCATTATTATGGTATTTTGTATTTGTTTAAATGTACTTTGTTTATATGTACCATTTTATAATAACATGATTTATTCTCATATTTCCCCACAAGGGAATGATTTTTACAATTTTTTTTTCAAATTAAAGAAATATCTTGTAAGTAAAGCTATGAAGGTATTTATTTGTGATAATCCATTTGTTTCTAATTTATCTGGAGTCCACCAGTTTGATAAGAATGTGGCTTTTGTCGTCTCATAATTATGGTATTTTGTATTTGTTTAAATGTACTTTGTTTATATGTACCTTTAAAAAATAACATGATTTATTCTCATATTTCCACACAAGGGAATAATTTTTACAATTTTTTTTTCAAATTAAAGAAATATCTTGTAAATAAAGCTATGAAGCTATTTTTTTGTGATAATCTGTTTGTTTCTAATTTATCTGGAATCCACCAGTTTGATGAGAATGTGGCTTTAGTTGAATCATAATTATGACATTTTGTATTTGTTTAAATGTATTTTGTTTATATATACCATTTTATAACAACATGATTTATTCTCATATTTCTACACACGGGAATTATTATTATTATTTTTTCAAATTAAAGAAATATTATCTTGATAATAAACCTATGAAGCTATTTTGTATAATAATCCATTATTTTCTAATTTAATCCAGTGCTATTATGCTTTTACAACAAATAATTTTCTAACTTCAAATTAAAACATTAAAAGATTTTGATAAAAAATTATTACTTGTGTTCATTTTCCTCAACAAAATTGCTTTTAATGTTACCTTAAAAAAATCCCAATACAACCTGAAAAAAAGGCATGAATTTAAAGATAAAATATTTAATTTCAGTTTAAAAAGAATAGAAAGTTATATTTGTGCTTATTATATGCACCGAACAATTTTTCACAACAATATGTTACCATTTGCCAGTTATAATATTATCTCTATTCTTTCTGTTTTAGAGGAGAATGGTATAAAAAGGAATTAGGCATTCATGAATTTTTGCTTGAAACTAATTGTTTCTTAATTTGGCCACTTGATGGCGATATAACAGATAGGTGAGATGAGTTATAGCCTATCACAAAACAAATGTAAAGAGGTTTTAAAACAAAAGAAACTTGGCGAAAAGAGGGGAAATTTGGCTTGCTAAGTGGATTTTTTCTAGTTTTGTCAGTTATATGAAATATATAGATTTCCCATCAATTTAAACTTGATGTATCATAAAAAGCAATTTACGTTGATAAATTCGAAAAAGAATATATTGGATATTTCGAATAATTATTGTGGAGGTCATATATATGCAAAGAAGTTATTTTAGAGAAAACATGGGTTTGAAGCGTTAAGCAATGTCCACTATGAATCTTTGCTATGGAATTATAATGCTGTTATACAAAAGTTTTCCCCCCTTAAATGAGGCTCGCTTCCTGATGATTGAGAACAAAGGTAAAAAAAAATGAAATACAAAAATGTTTTGTGTTTATTGGTCGATTTGACCTATTTTTTGCGAAGGATTTGTTGGTGTAGATAAAGTTCCAGCTCTATTTATGTTTTTCTTTATTTTGAAAAAAATAAGAAAATATATTAATGAATAGAAATATATTGTTTCTTTAACACTTTCATTAGTTTGCCTTTCAAAATTCAAAACAAAAATGTGAAAAATGAACTGATTTTATCACATAATTTAATGGAATATACTTTAAAATGTATGCTTCTATGATTTTATTTTATTTTGGTATGAAACATATGTGATCATTAATGACTCAAATATCAAAATATTTTTTAATTAATTTTTCATTAAAACCATGCTATCAATAATGGTAGCCCCTTCAGTACCTGACTAATGAATCTATTGAAAAAAGGATTGTGTCAATATGCTGCCTACAATTTGTTTCATGTGTTTAAATAAATTCTATATGTAAGCCTGCAAAAGGATGTAGAGTTGTAAAAAACTTATTGTATTAATAACTATTTTTATTTATATCAATATTGAAGGATCCAATATATATATATTTATTGAAACTATGCCAAAGATAGACAAAAAGTGTGATTCATTGAATATCCGAGGTGCTTACTTTGGCCATTTTAAATGCTAACAAAAATAGGTTTGAGGGGCAGAGATTTTTGAAAATTCTCAAAAGATGTCCAACCTACATTTACTTAGTATTCATTATCTCAGAGAGATTCGTTTTTTAAATATGAAATTCATAAGAACACAGGTTATCCTTATGGTTTTAGAAGTTTGTAAGAGAAACTGAGCATTCCTATATTCTGAGATATCTGAACTTGATTGCTCTTTGATATGAGGTGGTTGAATATAAATATGTTTATAATTTACTTTATATCTATAGGAATAAAAATATGTTTTATATTTAAGATGAAAACCTCATTAGTTATCTTTTTGTGGTTGTCAATGATTATAAATTCTATTTATGTATTTATTAACACCTTCGTGCTTAATTTTGGTACTCGACGTAACATTGCAATTTCTTACCGTCTTTTAAGCTTTTTCACAAGTATATTTCTAAAGCCTATTTCTATCATAAATAAAATCTGGAAATTGAGAATTGAATATCTTTTAATTCTATAAATGACCTTACATTAAATAAAGATAATCATTCAATAATTGTTTTTGGGTGAATTATAAAATTTTTATCAAAAAATGCCCTTTTCCTTTATTCAGATCGAATAAAATTGCAATTATTTCCAAATAAATATTTGCTATGTTAATAGTTCGATAGTACTTAATTTTTTTGCCATTTTTTTAAACTTGATCTGTAAAACAAATAATTGAACATTCCATAATGAAATTATAAACCATAAAAACGAAAGCATAATTTAAATAATAATAATCCAATTGCATTACTTCTATATTTTTTTACATTTAACTCATTTCTTTTTATACCAATAATTCTGTTTCTGCTCAACTCTCTTTTATCAACAAATAACCATTTTCATCGTTAATATTCCGATTCCAGGTAATTTTCCTTCCATTTTTGCAGACGAGTTTCTAAAAACCTAATTTTTCCCTGCCGAAATTTCCCAAACAATTTATTTCTCCTTCATACATATTTTCATTGCTTTGAGGTAAAACAACACATATATTCTAATTCTCACAGTCATTTCACTATTATTAGCATCTTTGACCCTTCACGATAGCAGAGTTCCAGAAACACGGAACCACCATTATACGCAATGCAGATGTCTAAACGCGGGTCATTACCATATCTAGATTACTATCTTCAACATTAACATATCCCCTGGCACCACTTTTTGCGTTACGTTCTTTCTGGATTGTTATTATTCACGGTCGATTAATGTTGGAAATGCCTTTCCTGGGAGATTTAACCCCCCGAAAGGTTTGCCAGGACTTTTTTGTGTCGGACAGTTACGGTTAGGGAGATTCGGCTAAAAGTTAAGGAAATTAATTAAAAAAAGAAAAAAGAGAGAAATTTAAAGGTTATGCCGAAAAACAGAAAGTACCGTTGGATAAGTGAGGAGGTTAAGGCAGGTGGTTTTATTTTTTTGAAGAAAGAAAATGGAACGCTTCGATCATTAACTGTAGAATTTTTTTATTCGGTAATATTTAAAAAAATATTGATTATGGGAGATTAAAAATATAGTATGAATTCAACATTTAAATGTAATATAAAACTAATAAATTGCTTTTTAGTTCATTTAAAGAAATTGTTTTCTAAATTATTCTTCATTTAAAATTTTCTTCGTGTTTGTATCGAAGAAAGTCGTAAAAATTAATTTTGTATCATGAGATTTGATTTAGGACTTTAGAATGTAACAACTGTTTACTTAACAAATACTTAATGAGAATAAGATTTTAATAGAAATTAAAAGGTTAAAGTACTGCTAAATAACGATAAATAGGAAAGATAAAGTAATTTATTCAATCGAATTTATGATAATTAAATTTCTAAATTTTAAATTTTTGATGATTTACTATTTAATGATGTTTTGAAAAATATAATGTAGTTTTGTATAATCTTATACGTAAAGAATCTACCACCATAAGAATAAAAAATGTAGTCACTGCGCTAATTTATTAAATTTAAAAGTAAAATTCTCATTATAACTAAAAAAATTAAATAATTATGTAATAAGAAACAAACTGATATAAGTTCCTTTTGTAATACTTAACTTTGTAATAGGATTAATAAATAAAAACAGTATGCATACGTTATTAATTTTATAAGAGATAATTAGTATAATATTTTAGATTAAAATTTAGCATTTAACTTTATTTTATTTTGAAATCAGACAATACAATTCTAATTAAAAAATATTTTTACTCTTGGCTGTTCCTCTAATAAAAATACCCTTGCTAAATGGAGTAAAAAAAAGAATGAGAAAATTATACAGAACATGATTACTAAATATGTCTTTACATACCATTACAAAATCACCAACTGTGCATAAAAAATACTTAAATAAACTATATACCCTGCAAATATATTTATGTATTTTGCATCACTAATACGTCAGCTGTTATTGGAATATTTACTGATGAATAAATTCATAAATAATATTTTCTTTCGTTCTCGTGTATAT
>JAOUZG010039517.1:61524-90803 GCA_026289955.1 Argiope argentata
CTCTCTCTCTCTCTCTCTCTCTCTCTCTCTCTCTCTCTCTCTCTCTCTCTATATATATATATATATATATATATATACATTGTTCAAATTTTCAATCTTTAATAAAATATGGTAAAAATATTAAGGTATAATGGTAAAAAATTCTCTAATATCCATGAACCATTTCTCGAGTTTTTGTGGTTCCAAGATATAGATTCTTTCAGTAAACTTATTTTATACTATATATAGATTAACATTAAGCAAGCCGTAATAATTAATTGGGACACATTTAAATGTGACATGCATATAAATTACAGGCACTTTTTATCAATCATTTTAAATGACTTTACGACAACAAAACGATTTGATTGCTCAATCATATTACATAATATTCATTAAAGACAAAGCAGTACATTTTCTATACATTAAGAAAGTCTTGCTAAATATTTGCGACACATTTACTGTAGCACGCATATAAATGTATAGCTTTGGTTGCTTATTATATTAGTTAACAATGTTAGAGCTTTCTAGGTGTT
The DNA here is from genome assembly GCA_026289955.1 of Argiope argentata. Lineage (NCBI taxonomy): Eukaryota > Metazoa > Arthropoda > Arachnida > Araneae > Araneidae > Argiope > Argiope argentata. Next base: position 62,040 of record JAOUZG010039517.1, read on the forward strand.
GCATTATGCAATCTGAATGGACTCAGGTCCTTAATTCTCTGCATCGTGCATGCAGTTACGGTTTCGGTGGATAGCTTCCCATCATTCGACACGTGTGCCTCTTTGTTGCCCCGCTTCTATTATGCACGTATTGGTTACAAGTAACAGAGGCGTGATAGGAGCCCAGTTATCGGCCCAGATTATGGAACATAATTTAATCGCAACGTGCAATAAACAGGTTTGCATCATCTAATAAGTCCTTGACAATGCACTGTATTCGCTGCGAATTAGGGAAGATTAATCAATCATTTGTCTGGGGGAAGAAAATGTTTCCCGAAGTGACAAGAAAACTGTCTAATTTAAAATATAATAGTAAAGTAAATTGTATTTTATTCAACCATATTAGAATTTTATTCGAATATTTGAAATAAATCAATTTTGAAATGTTTAATATACAAGATTTAGGAATTATCGGATACTAAGTCTAGAGGGAGAAAATGTTACAGGGAATTAAAATTGTTTAACTTAAAGCAGATTAGTAAAGAAATTTGCTTTATTTAATTATATTTTTAGCAAAATCTTCTCATGTCTGAAAATAAATCAACCATCTTATGACATGTTTAACATACAAGATTAATAAGTTGTAAAGATTAATTAATCATTTGTTTGGAGGAAAAAATATTACTGTGAATTACGAGAAAATGGAGAAATTTAAACAGGTTTGTAAATAAAATTGTATTTTATTCACACATGTTAGTTTTGTGTTCTCATATTTGCAAATCAAGCAACAATTTTATAAAATGCTTAATTTGTGAAATCAACTCATATAATTAGGGACAGCAAAGCATTCAGCAATAAAATAATTCAATCATAAAAATTAGTATTAAAAAAGTTGAATTATTTTATTTTATACATAAAGAAATTATTCAAATTTTTATAATATTATGCTCTCACATAAGAAAATATAACAATAAATTTATAAAATGCTTCACATGTGAAATCAATATATTTAATAATGGTCAATAAAGCATTCAGCAAAGTAAAAAATCAACCATAAAAGTTGATATTTTAAAAAAAAGTTGAATTATTTTATTAGGAGGAAAACTTTAGCTTGCATATAGTTTAATATTAATTTAGGTTTAGTTAAGAAACATTTTATGTTTGTTAGGGCAAAACCATTCAGCTAGGAAAGATCAGAATGTTTTATTCAGCAAAAAATAAGACTTTGTTTTGTGAAACAGAAAGGTTCTTTTTATCATTTCAGAACACGATGCTGCTTTTGGGATGAGGTTTTTGGTGCCAACAAAAATCCGTAAGCGAGAAATAAAAATTTTATTATCCATAAGAGCATCTCAAAAAATCAGTTTTTAATAACATATTGCCATTGTATTTATCAAAGCTCTGATTAAAAAAAGTAAGTTAATGACTACAGGAAATAAAACCTAAAAAAATGTCATTTTGAGCACGTGATTAGATGAAAGGAAATAAATAGGAAATGTGATATTTTTTTAAACTATAAATGCGAGACAAATTTTTTTTGATCGTTTGCAATACTAAAGTGACTCATTCAACGAAACAATTAAAATGAATAAAAATATAGCTTAACTTGCACGAACACGTGGTGCTTGGCCGTTCAAGTAATTATTTTATGACATAAAACATTGAAATAAACGTAGGAGATTTCATTTTAATCTTTTTTGTTTGGTCAAATGATTTAATATTATGAGCTACAAGATTTCATCAAATGTTATTTAATAAGCTAGTGGTAGTATTAGGTACTGGTAGAGCAGAATAAACCCTACAATAAAAATATTGAATTCAAAATGTCTATTGTGAATTTCTTAGATTGTTCATTATAACATGAAATAATACAAATGAGCCCAAGTTTAAAAATTCGTTACAAAATGCATATAAAAGTAGTTTTTGTGCTCTCATATAATTTCATCAACTTCATTAAAAATGTGTTTTATTGCAATTGCTAAAATATTCCATTTATTTGATTTAACTGAAAAAGAAAATAATTCTTTCATAAAAAAAGAATTTAGATTAATACAAATCTGTAATATTTTACCTCAAAGAATGCATAATTTAAAATGATATAAGCTATTTGCATTTTCGTAATGTATCTATAAGTTTATGAAATATTCAAATGACCACCAAACAAGTCTTTTGTAGCATTTTCGAAGATTTAAAGTTATTGCATTTTCAAACTTAGCTTATGGCAAATGAAATTTAAATCATTGAAAAATTGAGAAGTAAGAATTTCAGATCTAGTGAACATTAAAAGATTTAATACACAAAAGAATGTATTAAGTTTATTTATTTAAATGTAAATAAAAAAAAGGTAAAATGCATAATCCCGTGGTATTTATTTCTTTGTTAACATCCGATATTTATTGAAAACTACCGCATTATGTAAAACGGGCAATTTAAAAAACAAAACGGGACCTTTGATTTGAGTGTACTCATAAAAAGCTTAAAAGAAAATCTTTCATTCTAACAGAAAAGAGGCCGATCCCACGCAGAAATTGTCCTGTTTCTTTGTTGCTCGAATAAAACAAATCTGCAAAAGAGATTTTCATGAAAATCGTTTGCATCAAAAATGTAGAAAAATAATTCTTTTGTTCTGATCACCAAGAGCTAGAAATATCGGATTTCATGAGTAAAGCCTCAAGAAGAATAAATTAAATAAATAGAATTAAATAAATCTAAGGTACTTTGTTTTTAATATGTTGATTTTTTTAATATTCTCAGAGGATGAAATTTCCTTTTTATCTTCATGTCGTATTGATTTCTACCATAAATCGTAGCGAAATAAAACAATTTTGGAATAAAATACTCTTCTTTGTTCTATTTGAAATAGTTTTTTTTTGATACAAGCATTGAATAACTAAATGTTCTTTAGTTCTCTAAAGCAGATTGTGTTTTGAATAGAAGATATTTAAATGTTTCATCTCGGATAATCTCAGAAGATTTTAATACGAGACGAATTTTATGTCAATAATATTTATTTTAGACAATAATATTAATATACATTTCATTGAAATTTTACATTTCTCGTCTTTAACAAAGATTTTAAAAAAATCCCAGATATATAAAATTTTTTTGTCTTTTTGTCATCATCGAATAAATTATTGTTCTACTAAATTGAATGCAGTTACAGTTAAGTTGTCAAGACATAGGAAAAATAAAATGTGGGGAAATATAATTCCAAGAGTTTCGGAAGCATTCCAGATGATGAGAGAAAGGAAACGCAGAAAACAGGAAATGTGGCTTTTAACTCCCGAAATCGGATATGTGTTTCCGTTTTTCGAAGTCGTCTCGACAAAAATTTATTAAACTTTTTCTTTCTTCTCCTGTTATATTGGAATGGATTGAATTCCATAGATTGCGAGCATTATTTTTTCATATGCAGAGGAGAGATATCAAGTTTCCGTTTTTGATTTTCGCAGATTGAATTTACTCGAATGCCTGTCAGCTTCAATTACAATTTGTCTTTTGGTACATTATCTCTTTCGATATAGGTTGGAATTTGATTTTTTTCAAATACAATTTTCTTGCCTCGAAGATATGGATTTTCTTGTCTCATATTTTGCAGGATACTGCAGTTGCATAGCTTGTATGCTCAAATAAAATTATATTAAACTCTTAATAAGATAAAATCCTTTTTCGATATGTCCGAGTGAATTATTTATGTCTTAGTAACACATTTTTATTGAAAGTAATTTTCTGCTTCATTTGCAAATGCTTTGTTTATTGGAATGCTTATGAAACATTTATGTTTCATTGATTATTTGAGTGGATTTGAACATTTCATATCTATCAGTAAATAAAAAAAAGAAACATAAAAAATAAAATTCAAAAAATAAAACTTTTTTTCTTTTATTTAAAGATTATTTTCCCTCTCAATTCATCTCATCAAAAGAATTTTCTTCAACGGTTTATTTATGACAGTTTTTACAATGATTTAAATATGACATTTTACTCAACGGTTTACTTATGACATTTTCCTTAACGATTTACTTATGACATTTTACCCAAAGATATAACTAAGACATTTTTCCTAAACGGTTTACTTATGACATTTCCCCCTAAGATTTATTGATTCCCAGAATTTATAAAACATTTTTTAATTATTGGTGATTGCGATAGTTTTAACAATTATATTATCATGATATGGTAAAAAATTATTATTTATGTCAGAGTAACGCATTTTTATTGAAAGTAATTTTTTGTTCATTTTCAAAGGCTTGGTTTATTGAGATGCTTACGAAGCATTTATGTTTCATTGATTATTTGAATAGATTTTACCATATCGTATCTATCAGTAAAGAAAAAAAAAGAGAAATAAAGTTCAAAATTCAAAAAAAAAAACTTTTTTCTGTTATTTAAAGATTATTTTCCCTCTCAATTTATCTCATCAGGAGAATTTTCCTTAACGATTTATTTATGACAGTTTTTACAATGATTTAAATATGACATTTTACTCAACGGTTTACTTATGACATTTTACTTAACGATTTACTTATGATATTTTATTAGAAGTTTTAACTATGACATTTTTTTCTAAACAGTTTACTTATGACATTTTCCTTAACGATTTACTTATGACATTTTACCCAAAAATCTAATTAAGACATTTTTTTCTAAACGGTTTACTTATGACATTTTCCCCAAAGATTTCCTGATTCCTGGGAATTTATAAAACATTTTTTAATTATTGGTGATTGCGAAAATTTTCAAAATTGTATTATCATGATATGATAAAAAATATTATTATATTTCTTCTTATAGTAAAATGGAATAATTTTTAAAATTCAAATGAAATAAATTTTTATGACAAACATAGTAACGATAGCTAACTTCGAAATTCATTTTTTTATTCTGCCAAGAAATGACAACGCCGTGAAATATTTTGCCTTTCTGCCATGGAATGCTCATTTTCTGAAATTTAATTGGTGTGTCGTACTGATTTATTCATATGTATATGAATAAACTTGGCCTCAAAACTATGTTAAAAAAATAAAACTTTTTAAGAGGCATGAATAGTTGCTTAAAATGTTTAATAGAAGCCCGAATACTAATTTTTCTTCGTATAAAATGAGTATTAATTTAATAAACGAATTTATGAATATTTTAAGATAATATTTCTTGATTTCGTTTCTATTAAATGATCGAAAATTATCCAATTTTATGACAGTTAATATTTTACTTTAAATTAATAGATTTAAGTTTCAACTTTATTTATTACGATAGAAATTGGAAATATTTACAATGAACATTCGCAATTATAGAATTTGGGTTGCATATGTTTGTATAAGAGAAAAATTAAAATGAAATCTGCTGTGCATATTTCAATGTATCAGATTATAATTTCTTGAACGGCCAAGCATCAAGTGCTCGTGCAAGTTAAATTATATTTTTATTCATTTTAATTGTTTCATAGAATGAGTTACTTTAGTATTGCAAATGATCCAAAAAGACTTTTTATCGCATTTATTGTTTAAAAAATATCACGTTTCCTATTTATTTCATTTCATGTAATCACGTGCTCAAAATGAGATTTTTCTAGGTTTTATTTCTTAGTGTAGTTACCTGATTTTTTAAAAATAAGAGCTTTTGTAAATTCAATGGCAACGCGTTATTAAAAACTGATTCTTTGAGATGCTTGTGCAGATAATAAAATTTTTGTTCTTTTATTTTTGTCTAACGAATTTTTGTTGACACCACAAAACTCATTTCCCCAAACAACCTCATGTTCTGAGATGATAATAATTGCGTTATTTTTTTTTTTTGAAATTTTCATCTGTTTACAGAAATTAATGCTTAGAAAAAATATATCACAATTTTTTTTAAAATTTCAAAATGGTGTAAAAATAAATTTTGTGGGCAAATATGGGAAAATAAATTTTGCTTGTTAAATTATTTGGAAAAAAAAATATGAGTTTCAAATTTATTTTCACTTGATTAAAAGTCTAATTAAAATATTTGAGAACTTATTTTTTAAAAGTGTACCTACTATCCGATGAATTGCTACATATAAAATTTGATTCACTCTTTTTTTAAGAATTATTTTTCACTTTGATATAGCAGCATGTATAAATTGTCATTTTGAAAAAAAATATAGTGTTATAGGTAATTGCTAAGAGACAAATAAACGAAGAGATTGCAAATCAAATATACAAAACGACACTGTTTATGAATGGTGTGGTATGAAAGTCGTTATACAAAAAAAAAGAAAGAAACGCAAGGACTTTTATAGTCATACCTGACAGAGATTATATGAAAGCAGAATTGTTGCCATAAAACAATGATTCGAATCAGTGGGTCATTGCTATTTCTACCTGGATATATCATTCACCTCATATATCTTGAATACATTGAGGGGAACGGAAAACTGATTTTAATTTTTAACTTTTTGAAAACCACATATAATTACATTTAGAACAATTTCTTGAAAGAAATAAAAATTGGTATTCGGAAAAATTGTTATACTCTATAACAACTTTACTTAGAACTTAATTTGGAATTTTAATCTATCATTGAATTTTATTTACGGAATCAAATGCATTTAAGTTGAAACGGATTCGATTTATAATTTAATGTAAACGTTACAAGCACCCTTTTCATTTTCATTGTGAATGCTTTTAGAAATTTGGGCAATAAGAAGAAAAAATTTGAAAATCATATGAAATATATATTGCAATTATTTTGCTTGTCTTTTATTCTTTTCATTACATAAAAGAGGAAAACACATTCTGTTGAATATAACCAGCATAAAAAAGTTGACTAAAGGTTTTATTAATTATTGTTGTCGTTACTTGTCTATGGACGAGTCCCCCGCTGATTCAGCAGCAGATCTAAGCCGAAAGGAGCGTCTCTTGTTTTTGAAGTTGCGCCAACTAGGGCCAAGAGTACGACTTAGCTACACACACACACACCACATTTTCTTGCAGAGCCCCTTTTTACAGGGGGGCACATTCATACATCACTCACAGAAGAGCAATCATGCCCGAACCGGAACTTGAAACAGGGACTTCCAAAACACGAGGAAGATGCGCTACCTCTGTGCCAGAAAGACGGCTTTATTAACTATTATATTATTATTCAGATACACATTCATGCATGATTTTTCATGATCGTTTACGTGGTCAGACATCATTATCAGTACCGCACTAACTATTATGAGCAGTGCCATTTGTAGCGGTTATATAAGACCACGACGTTTTCGTCGAGGTGAGGCAGACTGACTTTTGAGACAGGAACATATTTTGGCGCTGCGTGTGTCGACCGTAAAAATCCCACTCTTATAGGTGATTAAATTCTCTTCTTACTAAAGTATTCTTGAAAAATTAGTAGCATGTCTGGACTGTAGGAAATGATCTAATCATCTTGCATCTCCATGTAACTTATTTGTAAATATGTGGCCTGTAAATCATTTTCCATTTGTTTATCTTGAATAAATGCTGGTTTAAATTTATAAATGTCTCCGTATTGTGTAGTTTCTCAACATGTTAACCATAAATACCCTTAGACAACTCTACCATAAATCCTCACATTTATATGATACGAAGATTTACATTTCTTGAGTTACTTCACAGTGATATCAATTGAAAAATGAATTTTTCGATAGTTGGATTGATTTCCCAATTTATCATATTTCAAAACTAGATAACTAATTTAATTTCGAATTTTAATAATACATGTTTTTATTTTCAAGATAAAGAGATGTTATTATTCAATTAAATTTTTAATTTTAATTTAACTAAATTATTTCAATAATTACAGTACCTTTCCTCCGAAAATTTCGCTTATGATAAAATAAAAAGAAGATTTTATTTCCCCATTTCTTTTTATTGTTTAAAAAGCCTATATTTCTTAATTCAGATGTAAGAATTAGTGCCGATCATCCTATTTTCGATAAAGCTAAAAATAAATTTACAGTTTAGCAGTCACTTGTAAAGAAAAATTAACTGTAGAGCATTTTAGGAAATCAAACTATGATTAAAAAAAGCAATTTCCTTAATAACTACATTCTTGGAAGATAACTTTCAAAGAAATGCTATATACCCCCCCCCTAAAAAAAGAAAGAAAGAAAGAAAACGTATCTGTTTTCATCACGATGAAAAATATGAAAAATGGCCCTTTAATTATTTTTCGAATAGAAAAATATTTTTTCTTATAAAAATATTTTGATTTTTTTCAGTGTGTTTAAAATTATTTTCTCTTCAATTGACTTTTGGAATTAAAAACTAAAATAAAACTTCAATCTCAAGTTAAACTGATGTTTTTGACCAAAAGTTTTGCATAAAAATAAAAACATTATTAATAAACATACAATAAAACATAAAATTAAAACAATAAGTATTTTTAGCGCTTGAATTAAATCATATTGAAATAAAATCACATTGTGTCATATATACAGGTTCATGAAATAATAAACTGTAATTAAGGCAGTGCAAATAGATGGAAACAAATTTTTTTAGAGTAAAAGTTTACAAATACTCGCACTGGGAAATAAAAACAATACAACCTTCAATAAACCGTTTTGATTCAAACTTGCTCAATCATAGAACATGAAAAAAACAACAACATTCCAAACGCTATTCCACAAATATGCTATAACAATTAGAGCTCAATAGTTTCACCTCTGTCAAAACATCGATGATTACGTATTGCTGATACGGCATAAAAGTATTACAGCAACTAAATGATTAATTTCAGCAAAACTTTATTTATTTTTGGAAAATTCCATATTTTCTGGAAAATAATAGAAATTTTGCAAATTCAAGACACCAAATATATATTTGTCTTCATTTTAATATGGCTACACAAATTTCACTTAGAAAATAAAATGCATTCAATTTATAGAATTTATAACTTTTTTTCTCCAAATGTATGCGGAAGATACCTAACATCTCAATTTGACAATATAGACAAGGCTATTGGCGAATACTGTTGGCAATATAATATTGTTGCGAGCTTAATAACTATGACGGGCATTATGTTTCAATAGTTTACTTTGCTTAAGGCTAACAGGGACCTTTAAAATGACTTTTTGCAATTTTAAATTTTACAGGCGTTAATAGTAACACTACTGGATATGAGTGACAAAATTTTAAAGCATCATATAAATTTATTTATGAGTTAGAGTGGTTAATATAAGATAATATTGGCGATAAATAACGTTAAGGAAAATTGCTCCAGGCGCTCCAAATTTGTTCGAAAACTCTCCAATTTTTATTATGACTTACTTTAACCCTTTTGAAACAAAAGTAGGGATTAATCTTGAAGTTTGAGGGTGAAATACCAATATTGACCTACATAATAACTCAAAACAACTCATTTTTTAAAAAAAGTTTAAGCAGTTTTTAGTTATTACATTGGTTAATTTTGATATTTCGCATTCAAACTTCAAGATTAGCCCCCGTTTTTGTTTCAAAAGGGTTAAAGTAAGTCATAATAAAAATTGGAGTTCTTTCTAACAAATTTGGAGCGCCTGGAGCATATTTCATTAACGTTATTTATCGCCAATATTATCTTATATTAACCACCCTAACTCATAGATAAATTAATATAAAACTTTAAAATTTTATCACTCATATCAAGTAGTGTTATTATTTACGCCCGTAAAATTTCAAATTGCTAAGGTTAAAATTGCAAAAAGTCATTTTAAAGGTCCCCGGTCGCCTTAATATTAATGATGGGGACTTAAGTATTTCTACAATGCTTAAAAATCATAGAAAAATTAAGAGCCTTAATAATTTTCATTCTAAATACAATACTTCATTCTTCTGAATAATGATATTAAAAAGGAATTATTTTTTGAATATGTCACTTATTTATGATATTAATAGACTCATGTTCAGATTATTTAAATGAACGTATTGGTAAAGAGTGCAATCCTTCAGCAGAGATATTGGAAATAACATTGACTTATGTAATATACCCGGAATTTCATATCTTATATTATCAAACATTTTGCAAAAAATAGTTTTTTGCTAGAAAGAATCGAAATTTCAGTTAAAGTAAATATTAATGCGCTTTTTATCGATGTAATAATTTTATTGATTTATACCTTAGACATCAGTCTTACCTATTTTAAAACACATTTTTTTGAAATCATTGTAAAATTAAAAGTATTAATGGTTTATGACATTGGTTCAAGATGATATTTATCTTATTACATAATTTTCCTTTACTTAATCCAAAACAAATATACCAGGATATATTGAGCAATTAATTATAATTTTTAAATTTTTTCATATTTTATATTTTATTTTTTTAATTAAATTTCTAATTTCATATAGTTAACAAGTCCAAATTATTTTCCAATACGTTCAAATGATTAATTATTAATATATTTGATCAGAAATGCTCTCTCTAAAATAAAAAAAAATGTTTAATTTTTTTTAAAAAGGGAGAAAATTATGCTTTTGAATAGAATATAAATTAACTACTGATACAATCAAAGTTGAATTTCAATTAGTGAATGTTAATTGAATATTTGTCAATATAATAACTTTTCAAAAGAAAAAAGTAAATGCGTAGCTTTCTAATTTATTTTAAATTGATAGTAAAAAGCGCATGTACAGAAAATTTCACAGATTAAAAAAAAATGCGATTATTTTTTGTGGGAACATGCATTTAATGGCAGTTGAAGTTGAATTAAGAAACTCGATATGTTTTTTTAATGTTTTTCAGTTATAGCATCTAAGTAAAAAAAAAAAATCTGCATCTTCAACGAAAGTCATTTTAAATTCTCTGAAATTATCAGCAGTTATCAACATTATAATAAAAAGCTACTCTTCCCATCGAAACTTGATATCTCACTTTCTTCCTAATTTAAAATCTTCTACCAGCCATGCCTGAACAGTGCAAAACGGCATTTCCTGCTCAGGCAAAGTAGCATAATTAACAATTTGCAAAACGCAAACTATCTGATGCATTTTTTTATTGATTATTTTTTCACTTCCAATTATTTATTTTTCAAAGTTCTGGGGGGAATTTGTTATTTTTTTCCTCTCTTTTTTGTGCCTCTGAATTTTCTTTTGATCATTAGTTTTTTGATGTTGCTGTGTTTTTTTAAAGAATGTGTTGTTTTTTGTGATGTCCCTGAGGTATAAGCAAGTATCAGCATTTTGTCTTAATTAAATTAAACTAAGAGCTTTTTATGGCAACATAATTTAACGGTCGTATTTCTTAACTTGCGACGCGTCCCTTTTTATGCACACGTAGAGCTAAAACTTCTTGTAAATAAAATTGCCTCGCTTTTTTTCCTCACTTTTTTAGTGCCTAATGATGTGTCCCAAAGACTCTCCTGCACACAAGATTAAATTTCTCTACCGTGAAAGGACGCTTCACGACATAGATTATTTAAGACAATGGGAGCTGGAATTTAATTTTGTATAATAAGAGGTATTTTTTTTCGGTTATGTGCGCGGATATGTAAACGTAAAATCCCTGCAGCGTCATGGGTTTAACAGTGTAGAATAACCGTGTTTAGAAAATTCGCTTTCAATTAGTAAGCAGAAACTTATATTTATTTATATTTTATAAGCATATATGCTGTTACTTTTCTTTTGAAGCATATTTAATTGATTCAGTATAAATACCGGGTGTCCAAAAAGTTCCCGTACTGGTGATTTGCGAATTTATTTCAATTGATTATTTAACTGTTGCTAAATAATTGTTTTGTTATGATTAAAAAAATATACTTTGGTTATATACTGGTATACATTGGATATACTCGTGCTAATAATTATATAGAACAAGATGATGTTGATAAGCGGGGAGCAGTGATGATAGGTCAAGGTGATAGTAAGTATAATCAAGATTGATAAACACTGCTTTAATTATACACATAATAACTTTTGTCACTGACATTTCTTCTCTATTATTTAGTAATTTTGTAAATCTGATGCATCATAACTATAACACATCTTCACATTAGAAATCAAATTCATATCATATCAAATATCTGCCCATTTGATGATGAGAATTTTGATTACAGCACCACTTTTTTCTATTATTAACGTAACGTAATTTTCATCTATTTTTAACGTAATTTTTAAAAAAATATTTTGTTCTTGAACTTCAATAGCTTGCATATAAATAAACGTATTTACTTCTTTCGCTTGATTGAGTTATATTTAACACGAGAATTCTCTCCATAATTATAATTGTATAATAGAATTTTCAACTTGAATGTAACCATCTTGAACGATTTGTAAGGGAGTAAGAACATTAAATAGATATAGTACTTTAATTACTATATTTATTAATATTATTATTATTATACAGGGTGTCCAAAAAGTTCCCGTACTGATGATTTGCGAATTTATTTTACAAAAACAACACATATAAAAAGAATTATTTTTATGCCAATGATAAAAAGCACTTTTAACATAACTAGGGAAAAAATACTGAGGTTACATTTATAATAAATGTTCAAAATGTCCATCCCTTTCTTGGAGACAAAGCTGAATTCGTTTGCGCATGTTTTTGGAAACGCGTTTTAACATGCTAGGAGTGATTTCTTGTATCCTTTGGGTAATTGCGATTTTCAAATCAGCTATTAATTGAGCATCACCTGCTTAAATTTTGCCCTTTAAATATCCCCACTGAAAAAAGTCCGTGTTGGTCAGATCAGGGGATCGAAGTGGCCATAGATTTTTTGAGATAAGTCGATCGCCGAAAAAAATCTTCAAGCATGGTCATGGTTTCATTACTCGTATGGCAAAATTTAATATACTTGAAAAAAAGAAGCATGGAAAATGAGTTTTAAATTTGGAATATGGGGACTTTTTGGACACCCGGTATATTGAAGTACACATTTTAGCTTAATAATTACGACATTGAAAGTAAACTGAATATGATGAGGATCTAAATGTTCAGTGGCATGTTTCAAATAGTGAATAATTTTTGCACAATTTTATCTTGTTTATAAAGATAGAAATTTCTTTTAAATTATTATCATGTCAGAACATGATGTTATTTTGGGAATGAGGTTTGTTGAACCAACAAAAATTCGTAGACGAAAAAAAACAAACAAAAAACAACAACCTTAGGAGAAAAAAAACACAATCAGTAGGCAAAAAATTGAAATTTTATTTTCTGCATGAGCATCTCAAAAAATCAGCTTTTAATAAAGCGTTACCATTGCATTTACAAAAGCTCTGATTTCAAAAAATAAGTTAATGATTACAGCAAATAAAACCTAGAGAAACGTCCTTTTGAGCACGTGATTGAATGAAATGAAAGAAATAGGAAATGCGATTTTTTAAAAATAATAAATGCGAGACAAAGTTTTTTGGATCGTTTGCAATACTAAAATGACTCATTCAGTGAAACAATTAAAATGAATAAAAGTATAATTTAACTTGCACGAGCAATTGGTGCTTGGCCATTCAAGAAATTATGTTCTGATATGATTCATCGAAATGTAAATAGCAGATTTTATTCTAATCTTTATTTGTTATTAAGCTAAAATATATTTGAGTCATTTTCTAATTCGTTGGAAGTCCGAAAAAATGTACATTGTTTGTGCTACATGAGAATAAAAAAAATTAGAATTTCATGATTTTAACTATCGTCTAATATTTTTCATTTTTAATTGGTGTTTATGTATTCTATTAGATAATTTGAAAAATAAAACTTTTCTAGTTCAAATAATAGACTATATAAGTGCATGATTTATTCAGCAAGAAAAAAGGTATTGTAAAAAATAATAAAATGATTAAAAAAATAAGTTTTATTAACATGCATCTTTCAATCAAGCGGATTTCTCCCTCCAAAGAAGAAGACTTGGAAAACTTCCAACTTAAGTGAAAATTGTTTTCAGAACTCATGGCGTTCTAAAACATGGTGTTCGTCATATCCCGTTTGAATTTCTGGATGATTACTTTACTTACTATATACATCATGTATGAGAAAAATTTAGTGTCTTAAAGACAGAAAGAACGAAGATTAAAATGAAATCTGCTATGCATATTTCAATGTATCATGTCAGACACATCATTTCTTGAACGCCCAAGCACCACGTGCTTGTGCGAGTTAAATTATATTTTTATTCATTTTAATTGTTTCACTGAATGAGTAATTTTAGTATTGCAAACGATCCAAAAAGATTCGTCTCGCATTGATTGTTTAAAGAAATATCACCTCTCCTATTTATTTCATTTCATATAATCACGTGCTGAAAATGGCATTTTTCTAGGTTTTATTTGCTTGAGTAATTAACTGATTTTTTTTAAAGCAGAGCTTTTGTAAATGAGATGGAATCACGTTATTAAAACCTATTTTTTGAGATACTCGTGCAGATAATAAAATTTTGATTTTTGTTGACATAACAAAACCTCATTCCTAAAACAATATCCTTTTCTGACATGATAATAAAATAATTTTGTACTCCTGATGTTATTTAAACGAGATGGTATGATTCATTTTATGGATACCTAGCATGACAATAGAAGGTCGATAATTTTTAAAAACTAAATCTTTTAAATGTGTATGACAATTCTGAAGCGAAATGTTTTAAAGACAATTTCAGCAAAATGCTCCCATTTGCAAGCTATTTTGGCGAAAACATTAATTTAGTACTTCTTCTAAGTGCTCAAACATGTTTTTTTTATTAATGCTCTCCATCGTGAAGAAGCCTATGAATCTTATCGAATATAATGTAAAACTAACCCTAGAACAAAGTTTTGTGAAGAAAACAATTCGCGTTAAAATGCCATAATCCGTTATCAGAAGCCAACTTAAAGAGGGTAAGGCTTTTATAATCAATTTAAACGACTATTTTCTTACCTTTAATGATATTTCTTTAAGCCACAGGCACTTAGAAGACGATAAGAATCGCATCCTTGCCAGGAATTTCTTAATTACACCGATAGAAGGTCCTAAATTAGTTCATTTACATATAATGGAGGGACATTTGCAGTTTCGAAGACTAAGAGTTCTCCTAATTATTTCATGTAATCGCTGTGTTATCTCGTTAATGCCTGTTAAAACTTCGATACACTCCCAGAATAAACGGTGAAAAAATTGCTCATTCCTATGGCATTGCAGGTATACTGGCCATTGCACAGATAAAATATATATTTTTGTTTTATTTGGAATATTCACCCCCCAAAAAAATTAGTGGTTGTTAGATTATATATTTACAATTGTGGTTTGGAATTTCCGCTCCAAAGTATTCAGACATACAATTGCTTCAAGTAATTCAATTCCATATTATGAGAACATAAATCTCCGTCTATACAGAAGTGATATCCGAAAAAAATGTAGCTAATGCTATCTTATCTATTACTTTATTTTTAGTTCCAGGTTAGTAACAAAAATATTTATTTGCTTTGTTCAGGGTGGGTCTGAGTTAGTATTTTAATAAAGGTTAAGCAATTAGAAAAATAATTTTTTTAATAATAGAGATTCCAGTGTTTTTTGATGGCAGAATTTTTTGTCTGGTTTTTATAGACCTTTTTTTCTGCTTTTGAGGATCTAAATGTGTTTAAATTGTGTTATGTGTTTAAATTTTTTTATCAATAGAAAAATCTAAACTATACAATACGGTGTTTTTGTTATTCTGTTTTAGCATTAGAAATCATTGCATTCAAAAGAATATTTTTTTCAAGAAATATTTGTTTACCAGGGCAGCGATACATCTTTATGCACTCATAAGCTATTGCCACCACATTATACTTATAAAACCCCGTCTTGAATAGGAAGTATTGCTTTACATTTTTTTAAAAGGAGAATCGTAATTTTAATTTTGTAATTCATATAAAGTTGTTGTTGTTACTAATGGCACTTGTCGTGGACAAGTGAGCTGACGGCTATCATTTATTTTAAGCCGTACGAGCGTCTCTTGTCTTTGAAGTAGCGCCAATTAGGGTAAAGAGTATGACTTAGCTACACATTCACCGCATTCGCTTGCTTAACCCCTTTTTACAGGGGTGGGGGCATATTCATTCATCTCACAGATCTACAGAAGAACAACCATGTCTTAACCGGGACTCGAACCCGGAACGCCTAGATCACCGGAAAGACACGGTACCTCTGTGTCAGGACATGGGCTCCCATAAAGTAGATTTCTGGTACATTTTCATAATAATATGAATTCACCACGCATGTTTAATTTAAAGGATCATATAAAAAGAAACATTAATGAAATTCTAAAATATACTTGAACCTTTCAATACTCAAAATGCTCATCCAGATATGCAAATCCATACTAGTGTATCAACTTCTGCTTCATATGAAAATTGAAATATGTAAATAGAGGTTATCCTTGGTGCTAATTTACACTCCACAATCTTTGCTTCAAAGACCCTTGAAGCGACCTGCAAGGATATAATTTGAACGGCCGGTTGAGTAGGATCAATAATCAAGGAGGCGATCACATTGATTTGAGCTGGTCAGTAGAGATTTTTTAAATAAGTTGCTTATTTATATTACATTTAGAATATATGCTCTTCATGATACACAATTATCCTATTAACCCATCGAGCGTCGGCTGTCTAGCGCAAGTATGTTCTTAAAACGGCAGCGGTCAAAATAAAGGTTGAACACAATTTACAAGAGAAGAAATTGTCAGGACGTTCCTAAACCGGCATGGTGTGTTTTGCTTTCCCCCGAGCAGTAACAGCGGGGGGTAATCTACCCCGCTTTTTAACAATAATACCACCCGAAATACGAGGAATCGTGTGTCCCAGGAAACAGAGTGACAATTTGAGTCGTAAATCTGTCGAAGCACGACAATTACCGGGCGGTTTTTCAGATAAGAATTTGGTTTTCGCTCTGAGAACTAAGATCTTCTCTTTTAATTTGTAATGTTTTCAGAAAATATAATTTGTTCAAAAATAAATTTAAAAAATCCAGCAATATGATTTTATAAATTTGTGTAAAAAATTGAAAAAAATGTTTAATGAATTATTTAGAGGAATTATTATTCATCAAATTGCATTACGAACATAATACTTTCTTTTTGCCAACACACAGAGAATCTTACTTAGTTTTTCCTGATATTTAGTTTTAAGCATTTTGCTGGCATATTTGGCACTGGAAATTAAAATAAAAGGATATATATGGTACACTGATTAAAATAGAATATAAAAAATTTATTAATATTTTTTAATACTTAATATTAAAAATACTACGTTCATTTTTGAAAATATATAGCTGTTATCAAAAATTTTAAAATAAAAATGTGGAAATTTTTTTTCAATTTTTTTTAATAAAACAATCTTTTGTCAATGTATAGCAAGTAAATATTTTAGTAATAATATGTTTATTAAAATATTATTAATTTGGATATTTTTGACTTATTATCTTATTTTGAAATAATTAAGATGTAAGTTGAGTTAATAAGTTTTTAAAGTTAATTTTAATATTGAAATAAGAAAAAATAATAAAGCATCCATATGTGAAAATGGCTTATATCGTTTAAAAATTATCATTTCCTTCTTATTTTTAGTAGGTGAATATTTTGAATGTCAATTTATTATATCATTCTTAAACTTGTCCCAATTATTTGTAAAAATTACTCACAGTTTGCACAGTAATATTTTCCTAAATCCATGCATTTCTCTGCCAACAAATATTGCTAAAAACCTTTTCTTCATTTAACTTACGCAATGGAATCAAAATTTCAATTGTATCCACTTTATTAAATTACAACATTATGAATTTTTGTGAAACTTCATAAATTGTGAAATCTTGTAGATAAAAAGGAGACTTAGTTGCAAGTATCGACCAATTAAAAATTACCCCTTTCAGAACGTTTCTTCTATGTTCATCGTGCTGGGATAATTTAAAAAATTTCATTTACAATATTTCTCTGCATGTGAATTTCAAAAGATGGATGCTCAATAAAATAATAATAAAAAACACTTTAGAGTACGTAATCATAACTTCAGCAACATTTAAAAACCGTGAGTGAAAAATTAGGTTTTTAGTTCATTGAAATAATAAAAATAATTGCTACACATTTTAGTCCATTAATTAAAACAAACAAAAATTATAGATATTAATGAATCTATAATAGTTTTGCCAGTTTGTGAAGGATGATCAGAGTTTTTCATTTAAGTGATCTTTTCTTCCAGTCATAAAACTCAGATGGGAGAAAAGTGGCTTAAAAATGGCAATACAAAAATTTGAATATTGCGCTAAATCATAATTAATTTATATATAAAGATAAATACAGAGGATCGTGAATTTTTTATTATAGAATTAATTGGTAAAATCTAGGTTTGGGAATCATGTTGCTGTGGTAAAGCAGCAAGTTATTGGTGGTCTAGTCATAGATGCATCATCGGAGTTCTCTTGATGTTAAAATTTTCTTATAATTTGTAATTTTTTTTTTAAAAGCAAAAATAATATTCACAAATATCTTTTAAAAATTTAAAAGCTAATATTTTCGTAAATTATTAATTCTTAAAGCATGTTAAAAATTTTAATTAAAAATTTTCCGTTGTAACTCTAAAAAAAATAAATTAACTAATTGGAAATTTGTGTATTAATTTATCTAATTGAAATATATTTTACATCGATCGTGCAGATAATAAATTTTTTATTTTTCGCTTACAGATTTTTGTTGATGCCAAAAACCTCATCCCAAAAATAATACCATGTTCTGGCGTGATAAAAAGGTCTTTCACATGAGGGCAAAGGGCTCTCTAAATAAATCCGTTATCACTTTTATTTGCCTCTGCTTTCATATTGGTCACATGGTCAAATTCTAATTTCTCATTGGTATTTTTATAACAGTTTGACTTATGTAATCATTCAATAGGGTTCTTATTTTTAGATTTTAATTCCAAAGGTTATTAATTTTTCCTGGCTATAATTTTCTTTTTGAAAGGTCTAGAAACTCGAGTGAAGTGCACTGCTTAGGGAACTTGAGTTGACCTTACGAATATTTTTTAATTAAATAAGTGTTGATTACCTTTATGAAATATATATCATCAAGCTTTTTTATTATATTACTGAAATTTACTATTGATTTCTTGCACTAAATTTAATTAATATTATATTTATGCGAAAATTGTTGAGCTTAATATGGATTTAAATTCTAACGATTCTGACTGTGATGAATTAAGTTTATCTTCTGAAGATTAATACTCTAAATCGGAAAGTGAATCTGATGATGATACTTTAAATGCAGCTCGCTGTAGATCTCCTATTGACTTGCAAGCACCTTCCAATGCTCCTCCAAATTTTCAATTTACTTCGACTCTTAGTATCAGTGCATGGGTAAAAAATTTCCCTTCGGATTTAGATGATTCGATGATGTTTTTCAGAATTTTTTTTCGCAACACAGTGATAAAAACATTATGGAAGAAGCTAATAAATGTGTTGAAGCCTTTTTCAACAAATCCGATTTGACAACATCCTTGAAAGTATTAAATTGGAAAAATACAGATATAAAAAAAAACTTTCAAAATCTACTTTTTGGTTTCCTTTTACGGCAAGGAATAATGCCCAAATCTGCTGAAACATGATACTATAGTATAAGATCTATCTTAAGCACATCTTTCTTGTTATTTTATTAGGCTTAAAATTTCTTCTAGACGACATTTTAAAATATTTATATGGTACTGATTATCAGCAGCAATGTTACAGATATATAAAAACACTGTAATTTTTAATTTGTAATTTGTAATGGCATTCATTTACTTTAATTTTTAAGTATGCATGTAAATCAGTACTCATTATTAAGTTCTGAATTCGCAGCCTTGTAATAGGTTTAAATAGAATGTATGTAATTCAGCCTTTATTGCATTTGTTTAATTTCATTAATATCTAAGACTAACTTTGTTTTAATGCAAAGTATTAATTGTAATTGGATATTTTTTAAGTATTAATTATTATTAATATTATTAATTATTATTAATATTATTAATTATTATTAATATTAATTAGTATTAATTATTATTAATATTATTCATTATTATTCATTATAATTGGGCATTTACTCATTTCATTATTCAAAGCAATATGAAATTCAATAATCGAATTTTGTTGAATACAAATAAATGTTTATATAATAATTTTCCATTTATTATAAACTAGACGCATTTGGCGACCAGCCGATTCGTCAATATTTATTCGGACAAAAGGGTTCGATGAATTTTAACTAAGTCACATAATAAGTTTTCCAGCAAAATATTTTTTAAGCTCTAAATTTCGATAGCCATATGATTCACTTGCATTATTATATAGGCCTTAATCTGTCCTATCTTTGAACTCCGCGTCTCTCTCTGATTTTCTATCAGTGCACGCAAAATTCAGTTTTAAATTAAAATGGAAATGAAGCTTCCATTAATATAAAGATTTCTTTACTCAATCTAAGTATGTCATTAAATAAAACTAAGAATTGAGAGCAGAGTAGTTGATGTTTTATGTTCACTACAGAAATTGAAAAGTTATAATTTTTTTATAATTTATAATATCTCAAAGAATTGTTCAACAAAAATTTCCCAAATTAAATGAAACATTCAGTTTTTAATTTTATTTTTAGATGTATATAAATGATCTCAATAATAATAATACATATTTTTTGGTTTATAAATATATTTAAAAAAATTATGGTTTCAATTCCTTTGGTCTTATAGATTCATATTCTGTAAAATATTCTTAATATTTCAACTTCTCAGTAAATAAATAAACACTTCTATCTTCTTCAAATATGACTGATTTATTCAGTACTTATCTTCTTTATCAATTCTTGCAAATTTAGAACAATCATCATTTTCATATTCTAGGCCAATTATTCTAGAGTAACCATGATTGGCTTCTTTAAGATCTTGATAAAGTGATCTGAAATCGCCAATTTTTATCGAATAGTTATATTGAAATTTGTATAGATCGATCAGCTTGGATAATTGATTTAGTTGATTGGAGTGCCACTTTTTTTATTTTAAGGAGGACTTATTGTCTGTAGAATATTTTGTTAAATATGATTCACATAGCAGATGATATATGTAAAAATTTAAAAATCGTAATTCATCACCATTTCTTCTCTCAATCTACTAATTTTATATTTCACTTAGAGCATTTGTTAAGAGATGTATGTCTCTCCCAAAAAAATTAAGAAATTAGATGTTGGGCTCCGATTACAGAAGATACCTTGTAGATGTTAAGCCATATTTTCCTTAAATAAAACTGTTTAATTGGATTAGTAATATATGTATAGTAAAATATCACAGAAAACGTTTCCAGGCATTTATTTCCCAAAAATACCATGTTTCATATTTGTTTCATTTTATGCAGACACGTGCCTAAAATGACATTTTTATATGTTTAATTTGGAATGATAGTTGATTTATTTTTTCTCACCTGAGAACATGATATTGTTTAGGTTAGAAAATTTTGATATCTCCGAAATATACGGGCAAATAATATTTTTATCAGATTTTATAAATTTTGCATTATTGATTTTTACGTATACTTGTTTGAAAGAAGATGCGTTTTCAAATAACTGACCTGGTTTTACCAGTATAGCTTTAATATTGCGTATGCTTAACGTTGAAAGCAGATGCATTTTTATTTCGCATGATTCATTAAAATGTGGAGATAATTTACAATCACGAAGGCGAATTCTTTGATTTGCACAATGTATCTCCTTTACATAAGTAAAAGTAACAATTCAAAACATGTCTTCTTGTTTGAAAATTTTAAAAAAAATCACGAATGCAAATATATTTTATTTCTACTTATTATCAATTGTTTTTTGTTCGTCGTTTCTTTGAAATGACGTCATCTTCGAGTTCGTTTAAGATTTCTTACTTTTTAATAAATAATCTCGCCCTCAGAAGATTATCATTTGGTGGTTTTTTAAAAATTCTTTTTCTGTTTTAACTGTCACTTTCTTATAATATATTTTTATTATGTATTTTTATTCATTTTAATTCTTTAATTGAATTAATTATTTTGATATTGCAAACGATCAAGAAATTTTTTTCTTGCATTTATTGTTTAAAAAATATCACATTTCCTATTTATTTCATTTCATATAATCACGTGATGAAAATTATATTTTTCTGTTTTATTTTTGGTAGTAATTAACTTATTTTTTTAATCAGAACTTCTGAAATCTATAGGCAGCATATTATTATAAGTTGATTTATTTTATATCCTCGAAAAGAAAAAAAAATTATTTTTATTTTATGTGAAATAAATTGTTGAAAAAAACGATTAAATTGAATGTTTAAAAATTCATTAAAAATAGAGTTTTAATGTATAGGTCAAAGAATCAGTATCATTAAAAAGCTAATTTTTTTAGCTTTAACTTAATGCAAAAATCAATTTTGTACTGTAATATTTTCGGAAGCTATAGCGAAAAAACTTCAAAATTTGGCTTATTTTTTAGTTAATTAAAATTTTATTTAAAAATAAAAAAAGGGGCTCTGACGTGCACATTCCCGGCACCCTAGTTATACATGTACCACATTTGGTAGCTGTTGGTCAAACGGTCTGTCTTGTACAGCGCGAACACACACACATTGTGCTTTATTATATGTAAAGATATATATATATATATTTCTTTCATATACTAAACTTTTTTAATAATCCGTTTTATTTCTATGTATTTTTTTTCATTTATGCTTTTAGTAGTCCATCACAAGACACAAAACTTCCTCTCATATGAATTTGGTTTGATTTTTTATAGAGATTTCACATATATATTTATAATAGAAATGTATATTTGAAATACATAGTTTAAAAAAATGTTTTTATATTTATAATTTTTTATAAAAATAAAAATATTTCTTTTTTTTATTATTTTCTTTATATTATAAATATATATAATTTCCAAAAAAATATTTTTTATATTTATAAAAGAAACAGTTTTTTTTCCATCTGCCCCCCTCCTCCCGAAAAGAAAGAAAAATATGATTTGCGCAAAAGTAGTAAATAAAACATGCATTAACTTAGTAAAATAAAAAATAATATTAAACAGTAAAAAAAGAAGACGAAGAATTATATTTATCTAGATACATTAAATAAAAGCGTTTTAAAAAAGAATTAACAACACTTTTACTAAAGTTAAGTTTAAAAAGTCAAAAATAAATAAAAAATTATATCCAAAAATTTTCAAATTTTTCTTCCCTTGCGTAGTAAATGCTTGCCCAAATTCTACATACAAAGTTTAAGCAATAGTTACAATGACATTTATTTATAAATATTTTTGTCGCTTATTAATTGGGATGAAAACAAATTGATAAGGTTTTTTATAAATAAATATATAAGGTTTTTTTAATTAATAAATGTATTATTAACAGTTCAAACGTGATTTTTTAATATTTCATTAGACAAACACAGAAAATTCAAACCCGCTTTTGAAAACTCGTTTTTTTTAAATAAACTATTATACATAATTATGGCATGTAAATATGAGAGTTTCCCTATCTGTAATAAGTATAATAGTTTTCTCTTGAATTCGAAATGAAATATTGAAAGAAAGAATGTACAGCTCATATCACCAATCGGTCCTGTTATCGCGAATTCTTACAAGAAAGTGATGTCCTATTCTCAGGGGGGATTTCCTATTCCCCTAATTGGAGGGACCACCCGCATTCTAACAGCCAGCGGAAACCAGAAAATGAGCTCTAACAAGCCGATCTCCCACCTCGTTTATTACACTTACGGGGGGAAAGCAATGGCAACTTTCTACGGGGAAGCCGTGTTAAGAGATATTTGCGGATGGAGACTTTCTACGTTCCTGGCGGTTTTAAAGCGACACGTTGGAGATGATTTCTACGTTCCTGCCGGTTTTCAAGAGACACCTTGGAGCGACTTTCTACGTTCCAGCCGCTTGAAGGGTTAATCATATATCAGGTATAAATTAACTAACAAAAGTAGTAGTAGAAAATTTTATATACATTGGGTGAGCGTTAAAAAAATTATGTAAATTTTAATGGTTAATAAATGATATCATTTGAAGTTTAATTGCTATGCAGTAGGATGATATCTATCCTTATTGTTCTCAAATATTTAAATCAAAAATCGTTGCTACATTTCGTTCGGAACAAGTAATGATTCACTACCTAAAAGTAACCAGGCCAGATGTAGGAATGAAATAAAAACAAGGTGAGTTTTATAAAATAATGAATAATTTAAGCATAAATACTGATATGTAAAAATTATGGTTAAATAAGTTAAAAAACAAATATATTTATATAAAAAGAGCTTCAGATATTAAAGTTTTGAAATATTCTTATATAAAAGAAAATTAATCAAATTCAAGAGTTAAAAAAGTGCGGTTCTCAAATTTTGAAATTCTTGTGAAAAGGAAATATAAAATTAAAATTAAAAAATAGTGCCGAAAGAAAATATTAACAGTTGCTTAATTAACTAAACTTTGTTGCAATTCAGCATAGAAAATGCAAATAAAACTGCAAACATTCAATAAAATTTGTGACCACATAACTACATATTTTCCAGACTCTTTATTTAAAACTAACTCTTAAAATCGAAATTAAAGAAATGATTTGATTGCAAAAAGAATTTACATTTGTATCTTCTAAGAAGTTTCAAAAAGATTGTGAACTGCAAAGTTTTCGTCGGTAGTTATAAATCCTGATTTGAAAAGAAACTAAGATATATATTTTCAATAAAGCACTCTTTATTTATAAGAATGTGAACCTTATCAATTTTAAATTTAGTAAAATACAGTTTTTCCGTTTTAGCTGTCATGTCTCTTAATATTTTAAATGGACTTTTAGTTTATTACTTGAGAATTTCAAATCAAGTAAGCTTTAAAATGGAAAATATTCCACTAAAATAAATAATACTACTTAAATTTGTTGCCACTTAAAGAAATTAAAACTCCTTTTCTTAAAAAAATAAATAATTAAAGACAGACGATCCAGAAAATGAGTTTGAAAAAGATTCTCGAGAGGCAAAAGCCATGAATTAATCACAAACGATAACTCAATTATGGTAATTTCAGTGAAAGAATCGCAACTTTAACTTCAACCATCCTCTATAGAAACAATGAAATAATTTAAATTCACCGCTTCTTTAATCTCATGAATTAACCGATTTGTAGCGTAACAAAAAGTCAAGAGTATTCTTTTAAAAATTAAAGCACAATACTCTCAAAGGAGCATAAGTTAAAGAAAAAAATATTTGATAAGCTAAGATTTTTGATTTAATTCAAAGGGTTCAAAGAATTTTTTAAAGGAATTTTTTTTCTTTTTAAGGTTAAAATATTCAATAGTTTAAATAAAATGTGAGGTTTCGCATTTGAAAAAAATTAAATGGATTTTAAAAGAATCTTTATTTAACATTAATATAGTATGTTTGTCTTTTAATCAATTTTTAAATAAGTTTACGTTAAATGATTTTCTTTTTCTCGATCATAGATCTAGAATTGTTAAAATTAAACAAAAAGGCGAAAGTTTACATCTCTTAAAAATTTTTAGATATAAAAACTAATAACACTAACAATGGAAAATGTTTACCAACAAAATTATTTTGCCTATTTAAAGCAATTTCTGATACAAAAATATATTGAATTTCGGTTTGTTCCTTTTTTTAATGTTTTGAAATTTTAGTAAATCATTGAAAAAAGAAAAAATCAAATGAAAAATCCATTGCTGGCTTGTTTCACCCTTTTAGAAATTATTTTTTTACAAAATTGCTTTTTCAAGAAAGTTATTTTTAAAGAGATAAATTTGATTAATACTTTTAATATTTTTCTAGACATAATACAATGATAAGTGTTCTTATTTTTTCATACAATAAATTTTCTACCTCTTAAATATAATCTCTGCTGATATAATAATTTATTTTAAAACTTTTGAATTACTTGAGACTTAAAATTGCGCATAATATATAAATTGTAAAAAACAAAGTATTCGTTTTGTTTTTATTTGTACTTCAAAAATACAACTGCATTTGTTCGTTAGCAATTATTCATTTACTTTTTTTTGAAATGAAATTTTTATTCAGGATTATTTACATATGATAAGCTCTGTTTATTTCTAAAAATACATAGATTATATCAAAACTGTTTTCGTTTAAGACTTTTAATTAAACAAGAATGGATATAGTTTTTATTCTTAATCGTGCTGTTGAGTTCGCAGATTGTTTTAAAAAGCTTTATTGTCAATACAAAGAAAAAAAAAGTCAACATTTTCAAAAATTTTATTTTTATAAAATAGCATTTTTAATGGAATAATCCATATTAATAAGTTAATCTTATTATATTTGTCATGAAAACGTGATTTGAGGTGATCAGAAAAAAATGAACGCTAAAATTATATTTTTAACAACATGAATTCAAAAAGAATTCAACTATAGTTTATATTTGAATGTTACGTTTTTGAAGTTTTTGAAAATCCAAAATGCTTATTGTTTAAAAAAGCAAAAAGCAATTTAAAGATATAATAATAAATAGGGTATTTGATGCAATGAGAAAAATTAGATAAAATTGCATTTCAGAAAATAATTTTACGATTTCTAATAAAGAATATGAAATAAATGCACATTTTTTATGCTTTTAAGCTTTCTTCAAATAAATAATTACCGTCAGTATTATGGTGATAAGTAAAATATTTTTCTGTGTAGCTGTAATTTAGTTATTTACAATAAAAAGTTCCCATTTTAAGGACAACAAAAACTTAAAATAAATACATTCGACAAAATTTATTTATTAATTTAAAATTTTTAATGAATTTTATATATGTGGTATTAACTAACTATTAACTATTAAATTAATTCGGGGGAAATACATTTTATTTTTACTTGGCTATTGCCTATCATAATTACAGAAAAAATTTTAAAAAAAATATTGAGAATAAGATTTAGAGTAGGATAAAAAGAATTTTTGATATGTGTGCTTTAAACAACAATCTGCAAACATAATTTTTTATTGGATGCTTATTTAATATTGCACAAAAAATTCTTCTTGCTGTTTTCAGAGACAATTTTACAGGAATAGATTTCAAAAGTGGAATGATAATTTTAGTAAGAAAATGCTGATATTAATTCAATTCTAATTAATAATTTCTTGAAATACTGAATACGTAAAATAATAAATAAATCTACAGAGAGTACAATACAGATTCATTCTCCCCATTATAAAATTTTAGATCAAAACTTTAATTTCTACCTCTAAAAATTATTAAAGAGAAGTAAATTATATATTTTTTATAATATTCTGAAAATCTCTGTAATTTAACTTCGTTTATTTCGATGAAGCATTTGAAATAAGATATTAATTGAATAATATATAATTATTGAAAATATGAATGATGAAAAGCCCCATAAATGCACAAAAAATTGGTGAAGTTAATAGAATTCAATTTGTACCAAAATAAAGATATTTTTATTACGTATGTAAAAGATGAAACTATTGTTAAAATATTGAATTATATTTCATTCGTCCCATAGTTTTCGCTAATACGTTTTAAAATAATAATATTAAAAAAGATTATCCAGAAACTCTTTAGAATATTAAATAATTCTTAAGATATAATTATGTTTTAAGATTTATTTTTCTGTCAAAGAAATGTGTAGTTCTTTCTAGATATTCTGATTGTGCTTCATTTAAGAATTCAGAGATTTATATCCAAAATATTTCCCTCAGCCCTGAAAGTTGCTAGGAAAGTACAAATACTCATTTATAGAGAAGATATAGCTTTCGTAATAAATAATTGCTTGAAAGTTTTGTTATCCAATCCTATTAAGTAAAAGGCTAGCATGTAATTAAAGTCTTTTAATGCTATCCAAGCATTCACTGAGACGATTAAATCCTTATGGAAGGCATATATAATTTCATTTAATCATGGAAATTAAGGTTCAAATGGAATAAAAAGATTCCATTATTCTTTAAAACTCAGAACTTCGAGCTTTATAAATTATTTTTTCATTTATTTTCATTTAATACCATGTTAATAAATAAACAAATCTTCTGAAAAATTATAACATAGAAGCATTATAGAAGATTTATCAACACTTTACTTTACCCCAAATTTGATAAAACCCCTGCAATAACACATGGTCCGATTATCAAATATTGTTCTGTCTTTACTACATCTTAGTACTTGATTAATCTGAAAAAAAAGTCATCAATTGAAACCTCAGTTTCATTTAGTTCTATAAGAACTCTAAAAGAGCTATTTTGCAACAGAATCTTAATTTTGAATAAAGACCAGGTGGCAAAACCATTAAAAGAGCTGGAATTATCTTTCAAGCAGTCAAGAGCTGTACAGCTATTGAATACCTTCAGATTCACAGGACCTCAGTTACATATATGCGACACAATTTTTTTTGAAAAAGCGGGATTGAGCATTGAAATGTACTTTTTTGTAAGCGAGACCATATTTTTTTAGATATTCCGGTTCCAATTGTAGAAACACACGAAGAGAATTTCAAATTGAAATAAAAATTATTTAATGACAATTGAAAAGTTAAAATTAACGAAATCGGGATTAAATTCTAGAGCTTATTTTCCCACAGCTGGAACTGTAGAGTTTACTTCATAAAGCCAGACGACATCCGTTGGGTAGAAGTGCATTTTTGTCTGATGGTTATGTTTCTCTGCTACAAACCCAAACGTTACAATTTCGGTTCTAGGGTAATATTGCATCAGCCATAATTGGTGACCTGCGACCATGAATAATCAATCTTCGTACGCAGCTTGGTACAGCTTTCGTGACGCCATCTACCCACAGCAAAAGTCGTCAGACACAAGTGATGCAGCAACCAAACTAAGTCGTCAAATTACTTGAAGAGTGAACTCACATTCAAGCTTGCCAACTCATTCACACTTTCGTC
>JAOUZG010039528.1:0-10852 GCA_026289955.1 Argiope argentata
ACCAAATCTATATTTAAAAACAATCTGACCACATGTGTAAGGATGAGGGATATTAAATTTAATATTGAAATTTCTTTGTTTCGTGTAAGACCAACATCAAGGGTTTGAATCGATATTTTGGTGATGCTTCTATTCCTAAGGACACTGTGCAATCTGGATGCGTCGACATGCCTCCTCCTAGTGACCTTATTATTCCCTTTTTTCTTCTTGAACTTCTTTTATGATCCTTCATGTTATACTCAACACTGCCAAAGAGTCAAATTGCAAAAACAAAACCTATAATTATCTATAAATGTGTAGTTTCAAAGAAAATGCATGATGTTCTGAAATAAGTATTCATTCTTATTTTTCATCAACAACATACTCAGTTATAAAATGGAATAAGCTGCTGGATCCAAAACCTAATTTTGCAATTCATGATTGAAAAATCTGAATCGAAATCACGTTCGAAAAGTGAGGTTTTAGTCCAGCTATTTTACTATTATCTTTCAGATGGAAATCTGCGCTAACTAAGCATTGCCAAGACCATCCAAAGAATTCTGAATGACAGGCGTATTAGCATTAATGAACTGATTGTGGAATTATAAGAAATGTTTTCTTTTGTGAGGCAAAAAAATGGAGTTATCTTCCCCATCGAAATATTGCTAATTCAATCCTTTAAAATATTCATCCTAACCTAAGTTTTAATTTGATTTACTTTCTTTGAGTTTACTTCAACAAAAAATTGTACAATTCGGTTTTAACGGCGATAGAAAAAACCACTAGAAAAGATTTCACCAAATTATAAAAATGTACTCAAGTTCATTATTACTTATTATGAGAAATGTTGAACGTACGAATCAAATGCAATATAGTTTGACAAACTGAAACCACTAAATTAGCGCGATTTTTTCTTGGCGCTTGATTGCCTTACAACCGATAAGCACCCCAAAATCTTTTTTATTTACGTTTCGGGAAACATATATCAAGGTCACAGGAAAAGCGAGAATCCGTTTACTATCCATATACTCAATGATTTTTAATTTATTTTGTGTTTCAAAACATAATTTTCTAAATCGGTTCAATTATAATAATTTTGGGTACTTGCGTATTAACAACACCACAGCTGCTAATTTGGCAGTTTTTAAGTGCCGCCAACCTACACCTAATTCTTTTTTGCCCCAAATTTATCGAAATAGCAAGTACCATGAAACTCTAGGTGATATTCCTTCTAATCTTTACCTTACCTCAAGCCTTAAGAAGCTGCAGATTTGGCGGTTTCTAAGTACCGCCAATCTATACCACATTAGCGTAAATTTGGCTGCAGTGGCGTTAGCACGTAAGTGCCTAGTTTTATTTATAATATCAACCGTGTCTTCAGGAGTAAATGAAACATCTTATTTAATATAAAGATGCACTAGAATAGAATATTATCTGTCTAATTTTATTTCAGTAGATTTTAGTTTCTCTTTTTAACAATGCATTTTGCATCATAAGAATGCGCTGATGTCCTATAACAATACATAGATGTTGGGAGAGGTTCCTTATTATTTCAAATTTCAGTTTATAACAGTATATTTTGCATTATTTCGGCAATACTGAAAATCATTCTTACCGAAACTCATCTTCAGAAATCACCATTTCACATCCATCCTGAAGAGTTTGCAGAACTTTTCGATTTCTGTGATTAATTCAAAAGAAAATCCCATCGAAATAAACCGAAGTGCTGGCAGTTTTGTTTACAGTCGTGTGCCTTGTTCCAAAGCAGTAAGTTTCAATATTTGTTTCCAATACATGTACTGTCTCTATGAAACATTTTGTAAATAATATTCCGAATATTTTTTAACGTATTTTTAAACAAACAAACCAACGTATTTCCGAAAATTTAAGCAATGTCTGAAATCTTTATTATCCTTGGAATCTGAAGACTTCTGTTGCCATTAGTTTATTAGATCTCCAACCATTTCTTTACATTATTCGATGAATCTTTTACATCTTCTTGTGTCCGAAATTTAAGCTAAATTGAAATATTAAATTATTAGTTTTACTACAATTAATGTTGTTTTCAAATAAATATTTTGCACGATTCTATTTATCTAACTAGGTTTTTACAGTATTTCTTTCATAATTTCTTTTCATTTAAATCACGTTAATAATAAATTTAATTCAAAGTAAGTTCTTAAAAAATTATATCTTTAATAAAGTATTACATTTAACCACGAGAAAAAATTCTGCTAATTGATAGAAGTGCATTTGATAACTTTTATTGCTATATCACACTACTGAAGCAATCATATATAAATGAGTAAAAGCATTATCGCTTGAAAAATTGAAATTTACTGACCATAAAGCCAATTTTAGTCCAACCTTTTTATGATAAAATCATAGAAATCTTTTTCCTACATTTCTGAAATAGATCCAAAATATCCCCCCATGTATAAAACGAAAAATAAACATAAATTAATGTTCTTCCAAAGGTGGGAATATCTTCCAAAAGCGGGAATATCTTCCAAAAGCACAATTTAAATACTACTTTGGCAGAAAAACGCATTTTCGCAATATAGGTTAAGGTATTCGGTGTGAATTTATTGGCTTCGACTTCACGAAAAGTAAATGTGTTTCATTTTAGTTTGAAAGTGCATATACAGCAAGTATACGTTGAATGTATGTATATAGCATATTTTATACAGCATTCACGTTTTAAATTTAAATAGAAAATTAGATTTAAAAAATTAAATTAATTTTCACGTTTTAAATTAAAAATAAATTTAAATTTAAGTTAAATTTTTATCAAAAAAAGTCTTTAAACGAATAAATTTTTAGAATAATTTCAGTGGCAGGAATGCCTTTCTTATTTCGTTTCTATACGACTTAATACATTAGAGCTGTTATATATAGGTTCCGATCAGGCCTAGTTGGGGCCCCCTCTGGTTTAATATTTTAGTAATGAAGAACATTCATTAAAGAAAAAAAAAACTAAATTAAAATTTCTATTCAATTTGGGGGCCCCACATAAGCGGGGCCCTTTTACAACTGCCCCGTATACCCCTGCCTTAGTCAGGCCCTGGTTGTATATCCATACATGCGGTTAATTTAAAAGCGATTAATTCTAACATAGATTTACTGCAATTTTTTTTTAAAAAAAGGATCGTTTTGAATTTTAAAACTGTTTGCTGTCTAGTTGATTTGTTCTCGAATTGTAGCTTTCATACGGGTTCGAAAGTACAGACTGGCATATGGTCAATCCCTTTATGGATTTCACTCAAATTTTGAAATGGATCTAATCATTCGATGCTAATCTGAGCACTAAGTTTTGGTCTAGTTAATCTAAAGGCTATTAATTCGTTTATATTCGAGCATCCCAATTTCTTGGGAATAGATGCCCTCAAAACTTGTTTGAAGACTACAAATTTGATCGCAATTCCAAGTAATAAATTTCAACTTTGAGCTCAAAGCTTTTTTGAGTTTACACATTCAAAGATGGACAGGCATAATTCCCAAAATTTCTTTTTACGGAGTGTGTAGGTCTGAAAACTACAGACTAATGAGTGATAAATCCCTGAAATACGGTGAACAATATTCTAAAAATTAATTTTAACTTTATCTTTTTTGCTTAAGATATGAAAAAATATTGGCCCAGAATGATTATGTCAGAACATGGCGTAATTTTTGGGATGCGGTTTTTGGCGTCAACAAAAATCCGTAGGAGCAAAATAAAAATTTTATTGCCTGCACGAAATCAAAAAATCAGCTTTTAATAAAGCATTGCCATTGCATTTACACAAGATTTGATTAAAAATTTAATTAATTACTTCAACAAATAAAACCTAGAAAAATGGCATTTTGAGCGCGTGATTATATAGAAGGAAACAAATAGGAAGTGTGATATTTTTTTAAACAATCAATGCAATGCATGACATAGTTTTCCGGATCGTTTGCCATACTAAAGTGACTCTTTCAAATGAAACCATTAAAATGAATAAAGATATAATTTAACTTGCACGAGCACGTGGCGCCTGACCGTTCAAGAAATGATGTTCTTGCATGATACATTGAAATATGCATAGCAAATTTCATTTTAATCTTTATTTTACTATATTTAAGTGATTGACTTTTTAGGCGGCCGTGTCCACATATTTCTGAAATTAGACGGTTATACAGTTAACCTCTTTTTGAGTTTGTCTCAATATTTCATTGTTGGCCACATTATAAATATAAAATTAGTGTATTGAATTTTATTCTTCTGACCTTCAAACAATCGGACAAACAGACATCCACTGAAGGAATCATGTTCACAATTCGGCAGATCTCTATAAATTTTTTGTAAAGATCCCGTGCATAATTTGAACCATCTCCAGCAGCATAGTTTTTTGGAGCTATCTTTTTGAATTCGTAGGTAGGCATTGGAATAAATATCCAGACATAACGGCAAAAATTTACTTTTCTGAGGAAGAACTAAAACGCAAATAATCGCCAAAACGTCAATTTCAATTTTTTATAACAATGTTTTATCTATATTTCGTATGCATAAAAGCCAAAATTTAATTGAATATTTATTTCATTCAAAAGTTTTAAGCGTTTTTATACTTATGAAATTGTGTATTTTTAATCAGAAAATTTAAAATGTGTGAGGGAATTTGGCTACAAACTTTAGCTAAATTTAATCCGATAAATTAGGATTGAACATTTTACACCGCATATCAAATTTAAACAAGCGGTGGTATTTCCCCCAGTTACTTTTTCGCTATTCTTTTATATGCAACGAAGTATTATGACGTCTCCATTAGCGTAAAATTTTGGACTTTGTACATGTCCATGAACTCCGCTAATGCTCAAATTTTATTTTCAGAGTGCCGTGAGTTATGGATTTGTGCTTTGTAGTATAATAGAGCAAATTGATTCAGAAGTTTGTCTAGAAAAATAATTTCAGTGCATGCTTTATTTCATTTTCAAAAGCTGAAATATTTTAGAGTTATTGTACATGTACTCGGTTAATTCTGGAAATTCAAAACGGACTTGTTAACTCCCTGCTTTGAATTTTAAAACGATGTTCTTTATTTCATTTACGAAAGTTGATTTGTTTTTGAATTGCAACTTCATATGGATTCGAAGTAAACACAAATAAATGTTCAATTTCTATATTAAGAATTAGATTGCAATTTTTTATACTAAATTTCAACTGCTTAGCTCAAAGCCTTATTGATTTTTGTATTCAAAGACAGACAGACAGACATAATTCCAAAAATGCATTTTTTTCCGAATCAGAACATTCTTAAACTCTAAGGTTCTTCAACTATTTTAGTACACTTTCTCTTCTTTATTAAACAGAAAGTAAAACGCTATTATACAGAAATTTTACTATCCCCTGAAATTATTAAGTCATAAATTTTGAGTTTGAAAAGAATTTTTAACGAATACATTTGGGAAATATATCCTTCTCGTTTTAGACGTACAATGTCCTTAAAATCAAAATTATGGACTAAAATTTTTAAGGGATATTAGAAAAAAAACCAGAAAAAAAAGTTTAAACCATATAAAGTGATGTCTCTAGAACTTTCTCACGTATATTATAATAAAATTGTAGTGCCAGAGAGCAAATTACACGGCGTTAGAGTATCATTGTTACAAAGAATTAACCTTTTGGCGAGAATTTGGCATTTTTACTGAATCTGTCTCACCATTCTTGGCGAGTTTTTTTAGTGATTAATCTCTGGCATGCGATTGAAATTATCCGAAAATTGGATTTGTGGTTTAGGCGCATTTTCTCAACTAATTAAAATAAAAATTTGAACCAAAACTAAACTTGCACTCGCAATAACCTTATATAAATTTGATTTTATTCAAGTCGAGACTTTTTTTGTAATCGCGTTTACATATTTCTTAAAGAACAATCAGACAGCCAGTCTCTTATTTAGCTGGAATTTTAATTGCTGTACACACTACAGATGCTACATAGATGCACTGAATATTATTCATCTCTCTCCATTTTGTAATTATCGTGTGATTTTAGATTTGAACAGTTGGACAGGCAAACTTTCTCGGAAGGGACTTTGCTCTAAATTTGATGGAAATCTAAATAAGATATAAAATCTATATATAAAATTTTATCCATCTTGCTCAACGTGGTTTGAAGTTATTTTTATCACAGGAATAGAGATATAATGCCAAAAACGTATTTTTCGAAACTAGAGGTGTCTAAAACATGAAAATTAGTCAAAATTTATAGTTCAAATGTTTTGATGATTTCATTTCTTTCACTTCTACTTCATATACAAGAAAGCAAAACCAAAATAATTGGCCGATTCGGATTTGTTGTTCTTGCATTGAATTTGAGCCCAATGTTTTTACCATCAAAAATCAAACTTTTCCTGTACTTCTGAATAGAAATAAAATAATTTACTTATCTTTAAATTTAAACAATAAATAAATAAACAAACAACAAACAAGCCAATTGTGAAATCTCTGCTATGAACAGCAATTTAAAGTTGGCGAGAACCGCATTTTCGTTACGTAAGATGAAGTATTTGACACGTTAGGAATATACTGCTTTGACTTTGCTTTGACTTTGAGAAACTAAAGTCTTTCCACATTACATTGTATGTGCGTATGATATTTTTTTCTTTTATGCAAATTTCAATTCATACAAATATCCACTAAAATATAATTACCAAAAATTTAATCACCTGTTAAAGGGTTAAAGGGTAAGGAATGTTAAATTCAATTCTGAAATTTCTTTATACTTCATGCAATGTCTTTTTCAAGTCGTTTCAATTTATATTTTGAAACCATAGAGACAGGCGTTTTCATTCATGTCCTGCACTGCGACATCATTTCACTTTATTGGACCTTTATCTGATCTTTATTATAATAGATTCTTTTCCGTGATCAATCATATTATTTTATTGGTTATGCTAGATAATGCCGTGTAGGTAAGTTTCCAGAACCAAATTTTATATTGCATGAATAAAATTGTAATTTCAAAGAAAAATGTATTTTTAAGCACCATGCTCTAAAATAAGTATTCACTCTTGTTTACATCAACTACGTAATTAGATCTAACATGGAATAAGTAATTTTTCTAAATCCAAAACCTAAATATGAGACGTTTGGCGAAAAAATTGTTTGAAATATGAGTTGTTAATTTAACTGTCGTGTTAGTGATTTTTGAAATGCATCTCAATTTTTAAAATTGAGTTGACTAAGCCAAGCCAAACCCATAAAAATGAATCTGAATGATAGATCCATTAGCATTGGCTAAGAAAAATTCTAAGAATACTTTTCTTCTGAAAGCAAAGGAAAAAAAAGAAGAAAGGTAAAAGGAATTGCATTTTCCATAGGGATTGTGATAAATCAACCTTTTAATTTACCCATCCCACTTCTAGAATTAATTCGATTAATTTTTTTGTGAATTTTCTGTAACAAAAATCATTTTTGTTTAGGCTTCGTTAAATGTATACTATCGTTTCAGGAAACGTGAGAATTCGTTTTCTTTCCGAATACTTAGGGATTATCATCCATACATTCAATGATTTTTGATTTATTTTCTTTTTTAACTCATGTATAATTTACCTAATGACTTCAGTTTTACTAAATTGAGCTCTAATATAAATTTTATTTCAGCGAAAAGTATTATGAGAAAATATTATTCAATATAACAAGGCCCTAGAACAGCATATACCATTGTTAACAGGTAAAAGTTATTGTTCTAAATTTAATTTTGTTCCTTTGTTTATTCAAGCCTTTTTACCCCATGAGAATATTCTGTTATTTCATAACAATGCATACTAACTGTTCAGTGATTATCTTTATTGTCCCAAATTTCAGTTTCTAACAGTGCACTTTACATTATTTTAGCAGTATGAAAAATCATTATTACTGAAATTCTTCTCCCGTAAGCATCATTTCACCCTCCTGAAGAGTTGTTAGCAGAAAGTTTTGTTTGCATTGATGAGTTCTGGAGAAAATCCAATCGAAATAAGTGGAAAAGTTGACTATATTTTGTTTTCAATACAGGTAAGTTCTTTCTCTATAAAGCTTCTTATATATCCTGCTGCAATTAGTTTTAAATACTGCTTTAGCTAAAATGTTTTCCATCATTTAAACAGTATAGAAGACCTTAATATCAAAATGGTTTTACAGAAAAAAAATCGTTTTCAGATATAGCCTGTAAATTTGTATGAAAATATGATTTTCATTTCTTTACAATTTAAAGGAATTTTCTTTTAAAGTCTTTTAAAATTTACAATATTCTGGTACGGAAATAAATTTGCAAAAAACCTCCTTACTAAGTAATTGTCTTCGGATGTATGTGTTAACAAGAAACTAATCGTTCAGTTTTTGAAGGCTTTTAATTTTCTGAAAACTTCTTTTAACTTCAGATATTAGATTCCCACACATAGCTACATTTTATTCGATAAATTTACTGCTTTTCTGATCTCAAACTTTAGGCTGGTTTTGAAAATAAAACAACGTATCGGAGTTTCCGCTAGAACTGGTGTTGTTTTTAAATGAATTCTTTGCGCGATGCCAATTAAACAAATATATTTTGTATTTCCCTCTTGTTATATCCCTTTGCTTCAATTTCTTTAGTAATAAGTTAAATGGGCAGCGTGAGAAAATGCATGATGTCAATATTGTTTTGATTTTGCATTTAGCAGTGCAAAAGGCAATTCAGTATTTAGTAAGACCATAAGGTATAATAGCCTGAAAGTAATTTTTGATAATGAAGAAATTATACTCTCAGTGACAAAAAGGGAAATGATGAATGCTATTCTGAAAGAATAATCTTTCTAAAACTATTTCGTAACTTTATTAAGGATATTATCCCATATAATGAGTTGCATTGCATTGGCATACAATTGCTACGAAATATTAACGTTTGGCTAGAGTTTAGCTTTTTTTATTGAATCAATGGTGTTATTCTTGGCGAGAATTTTGGCGATTAGTTCCTGGTATGAGGTAGACAATATCTGTAAAATATATTTGTTTTTAAATGCGTTTTTCCTCGCCGATTGAAAAATAATTGAGACAGAGCGGCACTTGTAATCGCAAAATAACAAACTAAACTTCAGATATTTTATCAATTGAATTTTTGGGCTATCGCACTTTTATTTTTCTGAAAGCGCAGACTGTTAGAGGGTCATTTCCTTTTTGGATTTGATTCTACACTTGACTTGATTGGTGCTATTGATATTAAATGGTGCCTATAGGTTTTGGTATCTTATCTATAGAATATCAATCCTATATCAATGTATCAAATTTTAACTATGTATCGCTCCCTTTTTTTGTAACTATCATGTTTTAGAATACCCATATAGAGGGATACCTTCTTAATGGATTTTTATTGAAATGTGATGGAAAATACAAAATTAGTGTATTTTATCAGACTAGCTCCAATGCATTTTTTAAATATTTTTATGACAAGCAGAAAGCAAACAGACATAGAGCTAAAAAACGTGTTTTTCAATTTAACGAAAATCTAAAACTTAGAAATTCATCAAAAACTCAAATTTCAATTTCTTGACGATTACAGCACTTTTTTTTCCTTCATGGAAGAGCAAATTAAAAGTTAATTAATTAAATTTTTTCGAATTTTTAAAAAATTTTTATAGTTATGAAAATGTTGCTCAATTTACATATGAACATTTTAATTCCTTAAGATATTAGTAAAATGTATCCAATAACATCAAAGGATAAATTTCAGTCCAGAGTATCAAATTCAAATAGTCGGGATACTCTCTGCACAATTTCTCGTTGCTCTTTTAAACAGCTCTTATGATTTCTCTTATGCATTAAATTTCTGACTTTGTGCAAGGCCATGAACTACAAAAGTTATCACATTTTTATTTTCAGCATGCAACGCATTAGAAATATGTACTCATCTGTGAAATTTATTTTTCAGCCAATGAAAACAACACTAGGATAGTGGAAAGAGTGCATACCATATTTCATTTGTGTAAATCTTGCCTTTTTTGAGTCTATGCGTATACGTATATGCTAAATCAGACCCACAAATTCTATATTTAAATTGGCTGATCACAGAATTTTATAAGATTCTTCGCTTTGAATTTTAAATATGTGTTCCCCATTCCATTTACCTAAAATGAATTTTTCCCGAGTAATCGCATTTACATAAATTTTGGAGTAGAGAGATTAAACAAATCAACAATCAAATTACAGCTGTGGCACAAAGTTTGAAGAGGTTCGTAATATTACTTAATTCGTGAACTAAATTCTGTTTGGTTAAAGTGAAGATTAGTGTACCTTCCGAGCTTGTCGCCAATATGGCAACCCCAATGGAACGCTGTGCTTGCAAGCCTAATGCTGTTTCGTTTATTGCTTTTTACAATGGTTGAGTTATAAAGAAATACAACAATTTTATGAAAAATGTTGTTTAAATAATAAAAATACCGATTAAAGATTTTAATTTTGTTCTTTATTATAATAATTAATTTTAATATGTAATTGTTATTATAGATTAAGTTTTTTACAACTAATAAGAAACTGCAATTTTATTTTTAATGTGAATACGAATAGAAAATATTTATTCTTTTGCGATTTTCAACTGTCAATGTGTGCTCTGAAAAATCGTCTGAATTCCTACTTTACGAAATCGTCTGCAATCTGACTTTAAAAATCATCTGCAATGGAATTCTTCATAATTCTTGAAATTCTTTTGGTGCTCTAACGATTGGATCCTTTGATAATTTATGTCCGAGTTGGTGAAGCAACAAAAGGATGCTTGTTTGAAATTTTGAATGCAGAATTTTTTGATTGTTTCTCCTTTTTTTCTTTTCTATTGATTATGTACTGTTCCTGGTATCCACACAGTCCTTATTTTCAAGGTACTAACGAAGCTACTAGGTTCTCACTC
>JAOUZG010039528.1:10862-21013 GCA_026289955.1 Argiope argentata
AGGCCTAAATTTCAAGACGTCCCTGATAAAAATAGGAAAGTCACCCTCTTAATCCAAGATCACGCAAGTCTTTTGAAATCTCGTAACTCTAGTCCTGCCACGCGCAATTTTGGTGTCGAAATTTTTTTTTCAATTAAATTCTTCGTTTCTAAAGTAGCAGAATGGGGTTTTTTTCCAAGGGCAAAAGATTATCGATAGTGTAACCATTTTTCCGAAACCCGCATTGAAATTAATGCATAAAATGATTGTTCTCCATCTAATAAATGAGTCTTCTATTAATCATAAAAGTCAGAACAAAGATGGTAGTCTGAGGGATTTTAGGAATCTTTTTTGTTGTTTTAACATATTATATCTTTTTGCCAAACATTAGAAAAGAACGGTTTTCGTCAGATGCAGTTGTTGAAAAGTAATAAAGATTTTTGAGGTTTTACTGTTAAGGTTTATGAAATATCTAATATGGTTTTGTCAGTGAGAAGCATTTCGAACATTAGGTAAACATGACTACAATTCTAGAAACATTTTGTTGCAGACTTAGGACAACATAATTCGATAATCATAACTAACGTTGGTTTTTCTTCAATCTTTTCGTCATTCAAAATTTTAGAAGGGTCATTTTGGCTTTTGCAAGAAGTAACGAAAATTGTAGCTCTGCAGTTCCCAGTATCTTTTAACGATGATACTGCGTTTCCTTTATCTATTAAATTAGAAACATTAGAAAGAGAAACTCCCGAGCTCTTAACACTTTGATACATGGAAGTTATCTGGATTTTCTGAGGATAATGTTAGATAGAAATATTCACTAGTGATTCTTCAATCGCGACGTGTTGTTTCTAAATTCCATTATAGCTACTTTAGAACTTGTTCGGATGTGCGTTGATTGCGATAGGCCCGAACTCCCAATCTTTTGGTTAGTAGCCGAGTAACATACCGATCGAGCAAAAGGGACCCTTTAGTTCGAAGGATATTATCCGGCTTATATAGCAATCACCACAAACTCATTTTTTTAGTTCTAGAATACTTTAGAGACAGTAATCCATGTCTTCCTTTAAATGCCGTTTGTAAATCCGTATCCCACCAGGGATTGTTTTTCCTTCCCTGGATGCCAATTGTCTTTGGGATAGTTGTGTTCCCTGTTTGAATTGTAATGTTTTACATGAGTTAGTGTTCTTCGAGAGTTTCCGCACTTTTAGTTATAGGAAAAATAACCCTTTACAGAGCAGAATTTCCGTCAGTTTTCTGAGTTTAAATCATTTTTAGAAGAATGGGAAGACCCATTGGTACTGTGTATAATTTCTGTTAAAATTAAATGATCCCTATTGTATAGATTAAAAAATCTTAAAAAATTAGCGTTAAAAAAAGGGAAGGGTCTTTTCATTCATATTTAAAAAGCATAAGTTATGATGAAAAAGAAGTTATCTGATTTTCTGATCACGGATGTTTGAATCACAACTTGCACATAAATTATTAAAGCTGATAATCATCTCCCCTCAGGGGCTCACCTTCTTTAGGTGAGTACGGGTGTCCCAATCCCGAGGTTCCCAGGGATCTTTACTCACTTTCTGTTTACTCTCTTCTACGCCTTCTGCTGTCGCCCTGATTCTTCTTTCCCTCGACGGCAAGCGAGGGAGCTCTCCATGAGTAGCTGTCGCCCCTCTGTCAGCTTCTTGCTTCTCATGGACAGCCAATGTCCCCACGTGTTGGCCGTGCGTGGCGACCCTTAAGATGGGAGGTGCATTTAGGTCCCGAATGTATCAATCGGCTGGTATTCTAGTCATATGGCTAGTATGCTCTAGGGATCAAGCGAAAGTGGTCAACTTCCGGGGCTTGGCGTTAAGGGTGGTCAACGTTCTCGGAAGTGACCCTGAGCGTATAGGTCCTGGCCAGCATTAAGGTGGGTACCGAGGCTGGGATGCCCAGAGCCGGCAACTGCCTTCCCTTGTTGGGCTCGATGGTGGGTGGTGCCGTCGGGATCCGAATTTTTGTTCCCTTTGCATGGGTTCTTTATCTCAGTGTCAACGTCTCGATTCTTCTCGTTTTTTTATTGTTAAATCTCTTTCTGATACTATGAAAACTATGTCCCCAATCTTGATTCACAAAACAATTGTTAACATTATTGGTGAACCAAAAAATATTAAGAAACGCTTTTCCGGTGACCTTCTTGTTGAGGTTTCATCCGCTGAGCAGGCTAATAAAATTATGCAATTAAAAAACATCGGAAACCATGAAGTATCAGTCTGTCCTCATAACTCGCTCAACACCTCTCGTGGAATTGTCTCTCAAAGGGACTTGCAAAATGATTCAGAATCTTCTATTTTAGAAGCTTTACAATCTCAAAATGTCAGTGCAGTGGAAAGAATTAAAATTAAAAGGGACGGAAAACTTCTCCCGACAATGCATCTTAAATTAACATTTAATCAACCTGTGTTGCCTAAATCTGTCAAAATTGCATATTACAATTGTCCAGTACGTCCCTTCATTCCAAACCCGTTACGTTGCTACAATTGTCAAAAATTTGGTCACACCGTTCATAATTGCCGAGGTAAACAGTCATGCGCTCAGTGTTCTGAAATAGGCCATGACAGCAAAACATGTTCCTCATCCTCTCCAAGGTGCATTAATTGCAATGGAGACCATCCAGCTTACTTTAAATCCTGCCCACGTTGGATTCGTGAGAAGGAAATTCAAAATGTAAGAGTTACACAAAATATATCTTTCGCCGAAGCCAGAAAAATAGTTACAAGTAGAACCCCAACAAGCGGGAAATCTTTCTCATCTGTTCTAAAAACGACCTTCATATCTACAGGCTCACAGACAGAAATATC
Organism: Argiope argentata; assembly: GCA_026289955.1. Lineage (NCBI taxonomy): Eukaryota > Metazoa > Arthropoda > Arachnida > Araneae > Araneidae > Argiope > Argiope argentata. The sequence goes on from JAOUZG010039528.1 coordinate 13,685, forward strand.
TCTCGCAAAAATACCGGCTGCTTGGACTGGCGATAACGTTATTTCTAGCCTCGCATGTCCAAATTGTTGGAATAGTAAAACAATCCATCCAAATAAGGTAAATTTTATACCTAATAAGAGCGTTATATCTCAAACTACTGACGTTTCTATAATGCCGTCTCAGATGCCAGCATCTTCCAGTGCAAACTTGGGACAGATTTCTCTACCTAATCCAAATCTGGACCCTTCATCTGTACCAAAATTTAAAAGTTCTCAAGGTATCTCTTCTAAAAGTTTAAATAAGCAGAAAAAGGTGAAAGAGAAAAAAATCGAGAGCAAGAAAGCTCGGTTAGATGCCGCCAAGAAAGGCAAAGATACTTCCAAACAATTGAAAAAACAAACATTATCTTTGCAAGATTTTATTAAAAAAAACAATAATGAAAATTTAAGACGTGAGGATTCACAAAAGGAGAACTTATCTGAGGATGATACAATGTCTGAGAGTGCTACTCCACCACTCTCACCAAAGACCAGTTAATTTTTGTTTCTTCACACATTTTCTTCTTTCTCTGGAATCGAATTATGGATACACTCGTTTCTTGGAATTGTAGAGGAGTGAATCAGAAAAATTCTGACCTCAAAGATATAATTAATTCCTACCGACCTGCTTGCATTGCCCTGCAAGAAACGCTTTTAAAATCTAATGATACAATTTTATTTCATGGCTATCATGCAATCCATAAGGCCAATGTAGGCGAAAGAGCGTCAGGAGGAGTTGCTCTCCTTATTTCGAATTCTGTGCCTTCTTGTCCATTGGTCTTGAACACTCCATTGCAAGCTGTCGCAGCCAGAATTCACACGCACTCACTGATTACTGTTTGCTGTCTTTACCTGCCACCAAACACACATGTTGATCAGACTATTTTAAATAATCTTGTTTCTGAACTTCCTGCACCATTTATTATTCTAGGTGACTTCAACGGCCACAATCAACTGTGGGGAAACAATAATACTAACAAAAGAGGTCGTCAGATAGAACAGATGCTGGGCGATCATAACCTTTGTCTATTTAACAACGATGAGCAGACTTACTTTCATGCTCCTACAAATAGTTTCCATGCATTGGATCTAGCAATATCTTCTCCATCTCTCTACCCCTTTTTTACATTGCAAATAGAAAAAGATTTACACAACAGTGACCATTTTCCCTTGGTATTGAATGATGATAGAAGATATCACTCGTCTACTACTCACAGTTCTCCCAGATATAAATTAAATGCGGCCAACTGGACCGAATTCACTTCATTAGCAAATATCACAGATGAAATGGTGAATAATATTAACATAGATACCGCAGTAGAGCAAATTACACAGGTTATATTAGCTGCAGCAGATGCCTCGATTCCTAAATCTTCGCCAAAATTTAGGAGACAGCGCAAAGTATGGTGGGACAACGAGTGTCAAAAAGCATATAAATCGCAGAGGAAAGCCTGGGATACGTTCCGTAGGTATCCCACTACTGACAACTACATTCGCTTTAAAAAGGCAAAAGCTAATTCTAGACGAATCCAAAGATGTAGTAAACGAAATTCGTGGGAGAAATATGTGAACTCCATCACCCCTTCACTTTCCAGTAAGCAACTTTGGAATAGGGTTAAAAAGATATTTGGAAAAACTGAAAGTCATGGAATTTCAATCTTGCTTAGGGATAATGTTCCAGTAAGTTCTCTGCGAAATATAGCTAACTCTATAGCTTTGGCATTCGCAAACGCAAGTAGTAATAAACATTACACAAAAACATTCCGAAACAATAAAATTTTAATGGATAAAGAAAAACTAGAATTCCAAACCACAATAGACGTTTCGTATAATAAACCATTAACACTTTATGAACTTAAAACCTGCCTCAAAGGTGTACACAAATCTTCACCTGGACCAGATAATATAAGTTATGATATGATTAAAAACCTTTCAGAAGCCTCTCTTAAAAACCTGCTCTTTCTATATAATAGAATATGGCAAGAACACTATTTTCCCACTGCCTGGCAAGAAGCAATAGTTATACCCATTCTGAAACCTGGTAAAAATCCCTCAGACCCTGCTAGCTATAGACCGATTGCTCTGACCAACTGTTTATGCAAACTGTTAGAAAAAATAGTTAATCGCAGACTTGTATACTATTTGGAAAGTAACAAAATGTTAAACGCCTTTCAAAGTGGCTTCAGACGAGGACGATCAACTATGGATAACTTGTTGAGTCTGGAAACTGAAGTGCGAAATGCTTTTCTTCGCAGAAATCATTTAGTGGCTATTTTCTTTGATATTTCAAAAGCTTATGACACGGCTTGGCGCTTTGGCATCTTGAAGGATCTCTACAGCTGTAATCTAAGAGGAAACATGCCAATATTTATCCAAAACTTCCTGAAGTTACGATTTTTTAGAGTTAAGATGAGTTCAGAATTTTCTGATGTGTTTGTACAAAAGGAAGGCGTTCCTCAGGGAAGTATTTTAAGTGTTACTCTTTTTGCTTTGAAAATTAATTCCATTTTAGACTATTTACCTTTGTATGTAAAAGGTCATTTATATGTAGACGATCTTTACATTTCTTGTTCCGGGGATTGTATGGCTTTTATAGAAAGACAGCTTCAAACTGCAATCAATCAACTTACTGGTTGGTGTGATAAGAATGGATTTACATTCTCTTCGGAAAAAACAAGCACTGTACATTTTTGTAGAAAACGTAGCCTCCATCCTGAACCGGAGATTTACCTTAAAAATAATCCTATTAAAGTACTTGACGAGGTTAAATTTTTGGGACTGATCTTTGACAAAAAGCTTACGTTTGCGTCTCATGTAAGTTACTTAAGAAAAAAATGTGAAAAATCTCTGAATATTTTAAAAGTTCTTTCTAACACTTCATGGGGTGCTAACCGTATGTCTTTGCTTCGCATTTACAGAGCAATAATTTTATCAAAACTTGACTATGGTAGCAATGTCTATGGCTCCGCAAAACGCAGCGTTCTCCTGAAATTGGATACTGTCCATCATGCTGCTCTACGAATATGTTCGGGAGCATTTAGAACATCGCCGGTACAAAGTTTGTATATCGAATGTAGTGAACCATCTCTATACATCAGAAGGCAGATATTGTGTCTCCATTATTATTTTAAAATTTTATCGAACCCTGGACATCCCTATTATAATTTTAATCAGAGTCTATTCTTACAACGCCTTCAGGCTGCTCGACCATCATTAGTACCCTCATTCTTTGAGAGAATGACTCGTTTAGTTTCAGAACTGCATCTAAAGAGGGAACAAATAGTTTCTGAACAATCATTTCTTATACCTCCCTGGATTTCTCATGGTATACAGCACTTGAATCCATTTCAAAATTCTTATAAAGAAAACACTGCAGATATCATTTATCAGCAAATCTTTGCTGACCATCGTCAAAAATATCGTCAGTTTAAACCTATTTTCACAGATGGCTCTAGAGGTTCTGATTATACTTCATTCGCTTGTATTATTTCAAATTCCACAATAGCTTATAGAATTAACCCATGTTGTTCCATTTTTACAGCTGAGTTGACAGCTATTTTAAAAGCTTTGTCAGTTATTTCCGATTTTTCTGCAGATAGATATATAATATACACAGATTCACTGAGTGCCTTGGAATCCCTATCATCTTTACATGATCGCAGCCATCCTTTGAGTTTCAAAATTTTAAACCTATATGACAACCTTATCTGGAAGGGCTTTCAAATTATCTTATGCTGGGTCCCCGCACATGTGGGAATTCCAGGAAATGAAGAGGCTGATGTGGCGGCTAAAATGGCGACTTCTTTCTTGACAACCCAGATTCCTCTTAGTGATTACAAAAATTTTGTACGTCGCACTTTTCATTCTAAATGGCAAACTGAATGGAGCACACAGATCCACAATAAGCTCCATACGATTAAGCCCACAATAGATATTTGGCCAACTTTGCACAGCAGAAAGCTCGACGTAATCTTGACTAGGTTGAGGATTGGACACACTCGTTTCACCCACCGACATTTGTTGATGGGGGATCCAGCACCATTCTGCTCAACATGTAACAACACTATGTCTGTCTTGCACATTCTTAAAGAGTGTCCAAGATTTTCTAGCCAGCGTCTTGCGTATTTTCAGGGGTCTCACCCGGAATTGGGCGAGTTATTATCCAAAACCCCGCATGTTGGTCTGGTTAGTTTTTTAAAAAGTATCGGTTTTTATAATCAAATATAAACATTGACCACACTTCTTGCATGGTATCTTACTTTACATCATGGATACAACTTTTTCATAACTGATTGATTTAAACTTTTAGACATTTGGATTTTGACTTCATTCCACATATTGATTTTATTATAAGTATATACAAATATTTTAAACTAGAGAATGTGGCGCAGCATAGCCAAAAATGGCTTTTGTGCCAAAAAACAACAAACTCAACTCAACTCAACTGATAATCATCTAAAGTAGAATAACAAATGGGAAAGGAAATTGACAAATCAAAGTATTAAAATGTGTTCAACTAATTGTTTAGTTGGAGACAAGTTGATGGATAATATTTAGAATTAAAGATTTGGACGGGATATTATTCGGTGTAGGAATTGCGATGTTACCAGAAGCTCTGTTTCGTATATGATGCTTTCTGAAAATTTGGTGATTTCGGATATTTGTATCTGTTTTAAAATACATCTGTTGGAGTACAATACGGGTTGACTGAGATTATTTAATGAGGTTTTTTTAGACTTTACTTGAAGATTTGTTCATACATCCTGTACACTCCCTAGAAATAAATATAACCATTTATTTTTTTTAAAAAAAGTGAGAGTTGTTACCTCCAAAATTGCCCCGAGTACACACTAATAAATATTTCATGCCAGAGAATATGTTGAAGACCACTGGTGTGCAATAAAAACGAAATATCAACTTTTGGCGTGCATTTAGTATTTATACTGTGAAGCTATCGTGTGATGGCGAGAATTTTGGCGATAAACTTCGGGGATAAATTAATAATATCCAAAAGTCGGAAACACAAATGCATTATGTTTTTTTTTTTCAAACGGCTGAAACAAAAAATATGTCATAAAATATGTCATTTTTAGTTTCAAAGTCCCACACTAAATTTGATATAGTTAACCCTTCTTTGCATGATATTTCTTTTTTAAAAAAATCAGGGTGATGTAATTAATGATCTAGATTAAAGGAAAAATATTTAAAAAAATCTTGGTGTAAATAAAAATATGTATTATGTAAAAAAAATATGATGGAAATTTACATCATCATGCATTGTCACATATTTAGCTCAGTACTAAATAAATAAAAAATATTCTTTACTAAATCTTCTTTATTCTGTATGATAATTTAATTAATTAATAATTATTAATAATAAATTAATTTCCATAAAACAATTTAAAATCTCGCTCATTTCTTCCAGTCACAACAAACAGCGGAATGACAAGTTGTAGGCCTGGTAATTGACAGTGACGTTTGCTATTTTTTGACAACTGCGTTTTTTTGTACTCAATAGTCGCTTAAAAAGTTGCCAGCAACAACAATTTTACAGTACAAGGGTTTTGAGTACCTTTTTTTGTTGACTAAATATTATGATGGAAATTTCCATCATCACGCAAAGAAGGGTGAAGTCTTTTTTTTAAAAAAAATATTTCGTTTACATAGTTCTAAAATTACAGACAGAGAAAGAGACAATTCGTATTTGGATTTGACTGAAAAATTGATAGATGCATGTACAATAAAGTTAATATATATATACTATATTACATTTTATTTGCCTAGCTCTCTTTTTTTCTTTCTTTTTTCTTTTTTCCCTTTTTTTTGTGTGTACTTAGTTTTAATTGATATTCGTACCTCAAAACAGAGTTTCTCTAAACAGATTTTACTGAAAATTTAGAGAAAAACTCATATATCAATTTCATCCCTCTACTTCCAATCCTTGATTACCTTCACAGGCAGACGTACATTATCCGTAAATGCTTTTCTTTAACTGGGGGAGATTTAAACTGTAGAGATTCGTCAAAATCTCAAACTTTTAATATCTTTTAGATTATTATATTTTACCTATATTACGCATAACAGAAAGACAAAATAAGGAAAAGAAAAACCCGTTGCAAAACAGAAGCGAGCGAAGATAGGGTTTTGATTAACGGCATTTGCTTGCATTTCATCTTCAGATGGATGAACTTATAAGAATAATCAATATTTCTATTTAAAGAACCTTTCAAAGTAATTTTTTCTGGAAGGAGATCGGTTTGTACAAGTATTTAAATTATTTTAGTTTCTTTGAGTGGCAAGAAAGAGATAGCGTTTTATTGAATTCGGTTCTTGAAATTTCTATCTTTCAATTTTTTCATCGGTTATTTTTTTTATTCTTTGTTTACTTTTTAAATTATATTTTACAGGGAAGTTACCGTCTTTGATAATGAAAATATATTTTGATAAATAAGAAACTTATTTGATGTGGTCCTTTTATTTGACAAATTTTTGCACGAGATGTAAATGAATGTTTGCCCACTATTGCTGATGGTGGGAAAAAAGATTTGTTTAGCCGCTTGCATAATAACTGGAATGGGAATAGTGAGTAACGTTCAGGATGAAGAAGAGAATTTCCAATTTTTTCATTGAAAGAACTGCAAGTCGGTTAAATTATAATCATTGGTCATAGTTCAAAGGGGTTGCTAAAATACCAAATCCAGGAGTATTATTTGCAGCAGATGTTTGTTGTGAAAAGAAAACGGAGAATTATGTGCTGATGAATAAGGAATCTGCTTACGGGTTCCAATAAAAGTGAGCAGCATTAACGCATGAAGACAAGTAAGACCTTAATTAGATCACTTCATCAGAATACAAAAGATGCAAGCCTATTAATACCCTGAAAATCGAAACTTGCTGTTCGATTATCTGTACTCCAAAACTTAAAAATAGTTGACATGCATGGAAGCAAAATGAAAATGGATTATCAGGTTAAAGTTCACCGCTTAAACCAAAGGAAATAATATAAGTAAAATAATCAAAATATGAAAGATAGGAAAAACAATATTGCAAAATAGGATGGTACACCCGAACACAAACAACTCAAAAGAAATTTCATGAGAAATGATGAGGTGCAGATCGAACGAGGTGTCCGTGCTCGGTAACTGGCACTGCGCGTTCGGTATGCGTCCACATTTCTTCCCTTGTTATGTTTATTTAATAATTCTCTTTTGTGTGTGTTTCAGGTAAGAGATGTCTTTGCATAGATCGAACGAGGTGTCCGTGATCGGTAACTGGCACTGCGCGTTCGGCATGCGTCCACATTTCTTCCCT
>JAOUZG010039538.1:4376-35222 GCA_026289955.1 Argiope argentata
ATATATATATATATATATATATTGAAACCAAAATTTGATACAGAACTATAATAGTAGCTTCAAAATCAAATATGAGCATTTGATATATTTGTATAAGTTGTTACATTCATATTATTGAGAACGTGTAGACTGACAAATAGTTGTTGTTAACGGAAGGCGGGGTGCAGTATGAGGGTGTAAAGAAGTCGTAAAACTTGACTCCCTTTTGAAGAGACACATGTTCGAACATTGTTACTTCTTACCAGCGGTGAGACGATTCTTCCTATGTCGCGCATTGTGTTTCTCCCGCTGTGTTGTTACCCTTTCGACTTGAATGGAGTCAGATAATGGAGCACACATGCATTTGCGGCTCTTAGAAGAAGGAACCCGTGTCAAAACACCAGATATAGCTATTTATTCTATGGACCACCCAAACAGGGATAAAGTTCCGATAATGAACAACACATGCGTTTACGGGCCTTTGAAGAAAGAAGTACTGAGACCCCCATATGCTAATTCTTCCCTGTTGTGAAAATTCTGTTAAAGGGTGGATGGTTCGAAAATATTCCCAAGGCTAACTGCTGACTATTGGGAGTATTTCTGAAGAATTATTGGATGATCGGCGTCTCCAGCGCACCAATGCGAACCTGAGGGGTGGAGTTTGACAGAGGGTTAAATGGAAGAGTTTGAAGGAAAGAGGGACGAGACCGGCTGATCCGGCTACGAACTGGACGAGAGAGCTGATACCACGACGAGAGATGGTACGACGAGGAGTAGAGCTGATCCGAGACGAGCTGTGAGCTGAGCTAAAGGGCTGGACCGTTGAAGAGATACTACGTGATCTCGAGTTATTGATTAATGATCTACCGGAAGTAATCCGTAGATCCTCTTGAGCTACTGCAGTAGCTGGATAAGCTGACAACCTGTAGTTTTCCCTTGTGATTGTAGAGGAACTATTATCCCAGATGTAAATATTTCTCAGCATATTAACCTAGAGGCCGTGTTGTTGTTGTTTTTTGTCATTGTATAAAGCTGTAAATAAAAAATTTGCGTTTAAACGCTACCCGTTTATTTGATCGATCAGAACCAAGTCATCAAAAGTGTATGGACCCCTAAGCACCCGAGTTCAGAAGTCTGCTTTCTAGTTGACACCTCTGACCCAGTAGCCCCAGTGGTATTACTTTCGACATGGAGGACTTAGTGATCACAACAGATTTAATGTTCGCTAGCCACCACCACACGCGGAAAGTCTTCGGCTAGTGAATTCGAACTCGCAGCCCAAGGGATTTTAATCAAACGCTCTATTAATCAGCCTGTCCTGGACCGCTACAAGTAGTGGTTAATGCGATAAATGGATTTAGTGCAAAATTTTATGAGTATCTTCATTTTAGAGGTTAATTTTTCTGTATCATATTTCATTTACTTAACTCTCTAAGTTTTGAAGTTATGGTATAAACATATATTCGGAAAGTCAAGAGGATAGATTTCTTCTGTATAAATGGCAATATTCATCAACATCTTTTAATCGCATTTGTTTTTTACTTGCTTTTACTAGTGTTGCATTATTATTATGTTTGCTTCTTTGACAGCAGATGCGTTTTTAAAAGGTTGACGCAGAACCATGACATCGTAGCTGTTATTTCATCTCAAAAACGGTCGAGGTCCAAAAATTTGTTTGCCAGCTAGAAAAATTGAAAATGAAAGTAAAAAAAAACATTAATACAGAGAGAGAACGATAGAGAAGTCTCGTGATTGTTTTAAACCGGTTTAAACTGGTTAATGAAATTATTAAGACAAATAATGACTTAAAAACATGATAAGTTGAAATTTTCAGTAGAAGATTTAATTTTCTTTTTAATTTAACTATTGTAGTGTTTTTTCTTAGTATGCACGAGAGAGTAAAAATGAAAGATTATTGAAAGATTATTTTATATAGGAAAGATAAAATTTACGTGTAAGAAATGAATTTAATTTATTCCCTAAAATTTTTGATAAAAAGACAGCATGCTTAGATTGAATATGTTTATTATATAAAATCCTCTTTCACCCTTCTTGTTTGCATTTCATTTAACCGCAAAACAGTTTTTTTTTTTCGTAATCGAAGTATATATAAAGATTAAAACTGTTTAATATCAGGTCAAGATTGCGTTTTAACCTGAAATAATAATAATAAAAAAAAGGAAGATGCAATTTTCATCTGTCTGTCTGTAATTATGATAGCTTAAATATAAATTTCATTTTTTCTTTTCTTTACAATACTATAGTGCTAAGTAAAAAACCATTGAAAAGAAGAAGAAAAAAATTGCGGATGGTTTAACTTTATATTTATATGGCAAACGTGACTGCCAATAGCACATGAATTAATGGTTGTAAAAGTACCGAATGAATAATAATTGGTTTCTTTTACTTTAAGAAATAATCTTTCAAAATTCTTTTAAATACCTTGAAGTCGTTCGATTTTTTTTTGCGCACATAAAAAAAAATCCAGCAAAAGAGAAACTTGGAAGAAAAAGAAAAATTTTCCTCGTTTTTTTACCTTTGGAATTTCACTCTGAAATCATTTCTTGGGTGTGGATTTCCCAATCAATAATTTTTTTAACATTCGTAGTTGACACCCCCTTTTTTATTTACCTATGCATCCTTTATGAAATTTCCCTTCGAAAGCATTTTTGGGTGCAAATTTTACAAGACAAAAAAACCAGCATTACATTTATTTCTATTTATTCTTTATTATCATGTGAGAACATTATGTTGTTTTGCTTAGGAGGTTTTGGTGTTTCTGAAATTTACGGGCAAAAAATATTTTTACCTGCTTTTACCAGTATTGAATTATTCTTAAGCATGCTTCTTTGGCAGTAGATGCATTTTTAATAGTTTGATGTAGAACTAAGAAATCGTAGAGCTGTAAATTCATTTCAAACTTTGTTTACCAGATAGAAAAAATTAAAAATGAAAGTTTAAAAATATTACATATATGAAGAGAGAGAGATTGATAGAGAAAGAGAGGCCGATAGAGAAATCTCGTGATAATTTCAAACCGGTTTAAACTGGTTAGTGACTCAAATTAATTAAGACAAAAAAAAAAGACTTAAAAATAATAATGTTCTCACATGATAACTTGAAATTTACGATCAAAGATTTCATTTCGCTTATATTTCTTTTTGGTTTTATTTTGTCTTCAGTTTTAGTAATAAATTTGTTATTTAGATTTAATTTATGTTATTCAATTATTATTCTCATTTTAAAAAAGTAAAAGAGATATCGTAGCAAGATTTAATTACACATAAGAGTTTTTTTTCCTCTTTGATAATTCTTTCTTTATAATTATGAAATAAACGGTAAATACAGAGATATTTGCTTTGCAGAGCTCCGAATTATCAAAGCTTGCAATCGAAGATTCAAATACAAGCTTTGAAAAGTCTGAGCTCATCAAATGAAATATCGCTATCTCTACGTCAAACGTCAGGATGCTCAAGACTTATTTTACCATTAGAAATCCTGGACAACAGCATATGGACATTACTTAAAAACGGGCGCTTACTCAATAAACATGATTCAAATATTCAAACACAAAGCCGTGAAATATAAATTTATTTTATTAAATATTTAAATGCAACATATATTCAGTTATATACATTAGTTTATTAAGAATGTTTATAAATTATAATTAAATTTGTTAACTGAAAATTAGATAATTGAAGCTAATTGAAGATTTTTAATCGTTGCCGACATTAATTTTCTGGTTTCTCATATACGAAGTATATAGAATGTAATCAATAATTTAAACCTCGAAATTTTGAAAACACTCCATATTTCAGATCTGCTTAAGTTAGCAAACTACATTTTTAAAATTAAGTCCGTGCGTCCATTTGTTCCTTCACAAAAATAAAAATCACTTTGAACTAGATTAATTAAATTCGTTATGTGAACTTTACACTAAATTTGTGTATTTGCAAATTTAAATAAAAATCCATCCAGAAGAAGTCTATCTGTAGGCTTTTTGAATATAACTTAACATAATAGCTACAAATTAAAAAAAAATCTTTATAGATAAAACTTGGTGCAGAGATTTAATATCTATTAATATAGGTATCTATCACATTTAAAACAAATTCGCCAAGAGAATGAGTGTAAGTTAGTCTGTGCTTTCACAAGCATATAAACATTGAAAACTCAAAAACGCTATGATTTAAATATATGAAATTTGATTTGTCATTTCATGGTTTCAATTGTCGAATACAGGGGATATTTCCCTAACGAACTTTTTCTGTACTGCTCATGAGTACATACTCTGTGCTCCTGTTTGCAAAAAGATTGAAGATTCTAAGCTTGAAAAATCAGGAAACAGTTTAAAAATCATTTTCTTTATAAAATACAATTCGTTCCTGTTTAATCGTCAAAATAAATTTACTCGGCTTTTCCTGGAAAGATACTTATTGTTTATTAGCCACATTAACGTCTCCTTTTTTTGCTTGCTAAGCAAACAAGAAATCGTTTCTGCATAACCTTCAAAATAAGGGGATGTGCTGCCATCTGGCGCTAGGAAGGGGAACTAATCCTGACTGCACCAAATGGCAAATTTGTCTCAAATTGTGCTCTTAATCTGTTGGAGCTGCCTGTAACACAATTCCGATTTGATAATTATTACTAAATGTCAAATCCCAAGTATTAATTGCCACGGTAGATTCAGTAAAAAAGCTAAATTTAAGCCAAAGGTCAATGTTTTGTAATTATTTTTTCTCCAGTTCTATGAAAGGCATTTGAAGCCTTACTCAAGGCCCACAATTTTATATAGGGTGGTGGGAGGCTAACACCTTCATTGGATAGTGTGTTTGGAAAGTAAGTCATGCCAAACTCACCGACCTTCTCATAGGCACGCGCATTTAAACCATAAAACTGAAGGACCGGACCGCCACAACAGCAACAATGGTGGGAACGGTGGTTGAGTCCTAAGGACCATTACTGGTCACGGTACAACCTTTCTCAGAAGTACTTCCCGTCATTAATGGGAGGAGCCTACCCCTATGTATTAATGTACCCTCCGGAGAGGCTAGAACCAAAAGCCACACCGGAAATATCTCATCCTCATTTCGAGGTGACTCTCTGGGGCGGGGATATGTTTAGAGAGCAAAGAGTAAATTTTGAAGACTGTTGCTGGTATATACTAAATTTGAGTCAAAACTCTTCCTTAGTCTTGAGAATAAGGGATTTAATTTACAACTTTCGGAAAAGATTAAAATAATTTTGAATAATTTTAGACCGAAACATTTGCGTCCTGTAGAGCTAAAAACAATTTGATAATTTTAAAAAAGACAATTAGTAATGGTTTGGAGAAAAATTAATGCGATTACCACATTACAGATTTTTTTCACTGAAGAAAATTTTACAGTATACTATTTATTTAGATAGTTGTCTCATTTATACAGCTCTTTTAGTCATAGTATCTATATAAAGATTAAACTATGTAAATTTAGAAAAATGAGTATCATGGATATCCGCTGAGGCTACTCGGTAACTGGTTACAAATTGGAAATTCTCAAATAATTTTGTATTGCTTTTGATATTTTTCTTTGAACTGGTAAGTGAGCTGTTGTAATGATTGGTCTTTTATAAATTTGAGATTTTTTAAAAATTTTTTATCGAATGATTTTTAAAATTTACATAGGTATGATTTTCAGATCATTATGAATAAATTTTTGATTGGCTTACTATGAAACATTTATAAAATGTATCAAATGTCATTTTGAAAGGTTTATGAAGTTTCAAATTTCTGTTCTGTCGGGTTTCTAATAGACGAATCATGTATCAGAAATTTTCTTATTGATTTTAAAAACAAAATTTTATGTTTGATCGGAGCCATAATTATTACAAACAATTCCAAAACGACTAAGCCTCAGAGTGCAATATAGTTAGTTATCGTTTATATAGAATCCTTTTAATATGTGCTAATGGTTATCAATAAATGTTTCACTACAGACTTTATGCTAATGCTTTATTTCGTGAGTTCTATTTCTGTTAACAGTTACTAAAAATGATTCACTACAGACTTTATGCTATTGGCTTATTTCGTGAGTTCTATTTCTGTTAACAGATACCAAAAATAATTCACTACAGAATTTATGCTAATGGCTTATTTCGTGAGTTCTATTTCTGTTAACAGTTACCAAAAATGACCCACTACAGACTTTATACTGATGCCTTATTTCATGAGTTCTATTTCTGATTACAGTTACCAAAAATGATTCACTACAGAAATTATGCCAATGCATTATTTGAGTGCTATTTCTGTTAACAGTTACCAAAATTGATTCACTACAGACTTAATGATAATGGTTTATTTCGTGAGTTCTATTTCTGTTAACAGATACCAAAATTAATTCACTACAGACTTTATGCGAATGGCTTATTTCGTGAGTTCTATGTCTGTTAACAGTTACCAAAAAATGATTCACTGCAGGATTTAAGTTAATAGCTTATTTCATTAATCCTATTTCTTCTAACAGCTACACCAAAATTAAATATCTTGACTATTATTTAGATTTTATCTATAATGACAAATGAAATGAAATCTCAAATAATAATTTTGAATACTTTTATACCTTTTTCCTATTGATTGCTGTGAATTAAAAAAGCTGAGGGTTTTTTTTCTTACTTATGATAAAGAACCTTCAAAAAATATTTTGTTTCATTTTCAAATTATGAAGCTAAAGTTTTGTGACCAAACTCCTAACATGTATTGGACATTTTAAAATATAAGTAATTAGTGGTTCAATTTCATAAAATAATAAATTAGTTCCCATGATTTAAAATATTATAAGAAAGTAAAGATATAAAAAAATTTCGCAAAACAATTCCTTACACTTTAAAAAAAAGTAGAATGCAGTCTCATACTTTGGCGGATTCTTTTATTTTCAAAATAGTCACATAGAGAGACGCATTGTTTTATATTTTCACTGCAGAAATTTCGAGCACAAAATTAATATCGTATAAACTTTTATTAAAAATAAATATTCAAGAGCTTTCACAAAGTGAAAGAGACACTTTCATTCTAAGGATGCCAATCAGCATAAAAGGACGCCAAATCGAAACGGATATAAAAATATTTATGACACTGCCTCTAGCCTTCGAACGGTCTCCTAAATTTCCAGTTCGTCTGTCAGACGACGAAAATACAGAAAGGTCACTGCATGCTAATTTTGTTTTGTTTCGGCCCGCCAAAAACCGCAAAATACGTGAGGCGGATTTTTAAAGAACCGGGTAACGATCTTTGTGAGAAAGAAAAAGGTTCTTTTTGTCAATCGGAATTTATATAACAATTTCCCCAGCAAACGCCAAAATTGGTTTATGGTACTTTCAGCTGTGGGAAGCCAACAATTGAGATGGCAACTTGTCATAAGTTCGGAAAGATAAAAGAAAATTACTAAAAGCGATAAGTAGCTCGCTGAATATTGATAAGGACATAGTTGGAAAAATAACATTTTGAAATTCGGCCAGTCAATTCTCTTAACTAACTGCATAAAAAATAGTTTCTATGTAACTGAATCAATTATGTTTTTGCTCTTCCTCCTTCCCTATCGTAATCCTGCCAATGAAAATTTTTACATGAATATATTTTAAAGAATGTTATCAAAGGAAAATCGTTACAATTAATCGAGTGATACTACTTGAATCTTGCAGATCAACCGAATGGAAGGCTCGGTGAAGTAAATATTTCAATTCAAGCCATAAGAGCCTAGTGTGTTTGTAGGTATTGGAGCTCTACAGAGCAAAGAGTTGACCCTAGAGTAGCTTACAAAAAGTCGAATGACAGTACACTGAATCATAAAAATCAATTAAATGAAAGATTAGATGAAGCCAATGCTCAAGCTGTAAGAGCTAAGTGTAAGTGTACGCATTGGAGCTCTACAGAGCAAACTGTTGGCTCTGAAGTTGCTTATAATAACTCGAGTGACACTACACTGAATCTTTCAACTCTACCGAAAGGAAGGTTGGATGAAGTCAAGGTATCAATTCAAGCCATAAGAGCCGATTGTGCCTGTGGATATTGGAGCTCTACAGAGCAAACAGTTGACTCTAGAGTATTTTACAATACAGCGAGTGGCACTATACTGAATCTTTCAGATCAACCAAATGGAAGTTTGGATGAAGTTATGATTTCAATTCAAGCCATAAGAGCCAATTGTGCCTGTGGATATTGGATCTCTACAGAGCAAACCGTTGGCTCTAGAGGAGTTTACAATAAATCGAGTGACATTATACTGAATCTTGTTGATCCATCAAAGGGAAGGTTGGGTGTGGAGTATTTCCAAGAAGATAAATAAAACGATATTATTTGATTTTAAAAAATTGTAAACGCAGTGTATAAAAATTTAAGCATTCAGAAAGTATATGTTGGACGGACATACAATAGTTGCACCATGAATACATTGGGACTTGTTCTTATAACAGCAGATGATGGAGGATGTACATATCGAGTATGATCCATTCGTAATCTAGTCAGAACTGTATCCACTTTTCTGTAAATTTGAGAAGGTCAAAGTTCGACAGTAGGTTTAACTCAATGAAGTTTTTTTAGATTTAGTATCCCATTCTATTTACCATTAGTTCAAAAGAAATATTTTTATGAGCGTTTTTAAGTCTTCCAAACGTGTTGTAGTATATTTTATGCCAGTCGCCAATTTGGCTCACTTATCTGCTCTTATGTTTCTAATTATCCCAACACTATATGGTACCCAACGTAACAAAGCAATAAAATCTAGAGATGCTAGTTTATTTAAAATATCCAAAACATTTCAATCCAAGGATAGTAATGAGATTGTGGACGAAATAATTCAAGAGACTTTAATATATTAAGGAAATCAGTGTAAATGATTAAATCTTTTGTAGACTATCAGCAACTTCTTCCAGGGCGTTTAAAATAGCAGTTATATCTGCTGTGAACACTGAACAGAAAGAATTAATTTTAAAATGGAACATATTATCTCGAAAAATAACTGAAAAAAAAAGACACACCACTTACTGATTCGGATCCATCTGTATAAATTGGAGTATGCTGCCTGTGTTCAAGAAAGATTTGATGATAGGTGATATCCGATGTATCAGATTTGGTAAAGTTTATAAACGGGCTTAAATAATGAAAAACAGGAATTTCCCAAAATGGAAACTTATTTTTCGGGTGAAAGGTTACGCTTAAATAGAGTAAATTTAAATCTGCAAGAATGTTATGTACTCTTTTATGGAATACAGGAATGAAGGATTGCCTGGCTTTTGATAATCGAATCAAGAATGAGTCAATTCAAGTGGGATTAAAGGGATGATTTATATTCGAATTAAGCCTAAAATAATAGTTCAGTGAGATTGAAGGGTATGTTCAAAATTATCAATATACATGCTTTTAATGGGTGAAGTCCTGAAAGCTCTCGTACGAAAAAGGAGCGACAATTTTTGCAATCGCGCCCAATTTTTGCAAAATATCCTTTCTGACAGAGTCAGAATCGAGCTTAGAGAGTACAATAGCCTTGTAAATCTTAAAAATGGAGATTCTGTCACCCCAAAACAAGTTGTAGTCGATAATACTTTCAGAATATTTAGAGACCGTTCATTTTTTTTTTTCGGTAACTGCTGTATATCCGAGGCAAGAAGGTGAGCCTTTTGTCAAAGATACCACAAAAAAAGAGAGAATTTCATCGACAACTAGTATATTTTCAAAATTTAATTTTAATTTAGGGTCAAAATGAATCGTGCTTTTATAACAGAAATGGACAAAGGGATTTTAGATGTAGAAATAGTTTTAGCCGTTATCATTACCATTCAATAATACTATTGGATGTAACATGCATTTTTCCATAGATAAAATTTATATTCTTTCCTGTAAAGGATATATACAGTTCGTCAACATATAATGATCCTTTCTCAAAAGGGGATAGTTGTTTTAAAATGTTATTTTTTACAATAAAATAGGTTTCACTTAAAATACTACCATCGGAAACACTCTCTTCCTAAAAAACCTGAAAACTCTATCTCCACTCTGACCTGAAATTTTAGGAGTTTTAAAAAAGTTCTTTATAAAAAAAATGGGAAGATTTCTTTTTTAATCCGAAATCATGCAGGTCTTTTTAAAATCTCATACTTCCAAGTTTTGTCGTATTCTTTTTCAAAATTAAAAAAAGATGGCAATTAAATGTTTTTTCAGAAGAAAAGAGGAGCGAATATCAGATCATTTCTAAATTCACTCTGGGATTGCTGTAGCAATTTATTTACTTCCAGGTAATAAATTAATCTGTTATTTATCATTCTTTCCACTAATTTGCAAAGGCAACTTGACAAAATTATTGGAAGGTGGTTTGATGTGTTTGGCAGATCTTTGTCTGGTTTTAAGAGAGGTATAATTGCAGCCTGTTGAAAAATTGTAGGAAAGTAGTGTTCTCGTCAAATACGGTTGCATAGATGTAACAAATTCTTCTGTGACTATATTGTTGGCTCTTTGGTTATGGTATAGGTGATATTTTCTGGGCCAGGTGCCGATTCATGCATCTTTGAGAGGATTGTTTGAAATTCCCGGAGACTAAAATCACATTTATAGGATGGGTTAATTTTAGAATTAAAATGGAATTTTTGTTTTTCTATTTCTTTTTATTCTTCAAAATTGTAAGGGGATAATTTTCGTTACTGCATGCATGAGCTTAAGACGAGGCGATGGTATTTGAAACATCTTTTAATGTGAATATTGTTCTTCCTTTATTAACTTAAACAGAAACACTATTCAATTGAGAAATACCAGATATTTTAAAAAAATTTCATACTAAGTTTATCGCTAGATATAGTTGGCGTTAGACCGGAAACAAACTTCTACCATGACGCTCTGTGGCTAAGACTTTGAATTCTTCTGGAATCAGCTTTATTTTTTTTAAATATTACAATTTTTGGTAGTTTGCAGAATATATCCCTAGTCTTCCTTTGATTCCTAGGAAAAGGCCACGATGGCCTGATGGTAAGGTCTAGGCTCGTGAGTTGTACAGTTTCTGGTTCGAGATCCGATTCCACCAAAGAACCGTCGAAAAAAGTGATCTGTTACAAGTTAAATCTTTTATGGACAAACGTCCTCCAGCTGGTGTGGTGTGTAGAGAGAGGTGCCAGCTCAGGTGTCGTCCTCGTCATCTGATCGCGGTTTAAAATTACGAGATCCATCCCAAAATAGCCCTAGCTTTACAAAGGAATGTTAATAACTAAACTTGTTTTTTATAAGTCTGTTGGCAGTCGGCATTCCACCTAGATTTATTTTGTTACCTGTAATTATCAGTCGTCTTGGGTATTGATTTATATGCTGCTTCAATTATGGTTTCGAGAATTGAATTAAGTATATCTTCAATAGTGGAAGATCTGATAATTTCAAAATCTAGGAATAAATTTATAATCTAGGAATAAAAAATTAATAATCTAGAATCTAATAATCCAAAATTCAGGTAGTTTTTTTATTCGCCATGCTTTAAATATAATTCTTTTTTATACAAATTTATTTAACTGTAAATAATCGGCTGATTTGTGTACCACTGAATAATCTGTTGTTTTGAAGGAAATGAAAGGGATCCTAAGGATGTTTAACTATTTTTTAACAAGTATTGTCATTTCCAATTGCCTTTGTATTAGAAAAGAAATATAAAATTCAATATTTTGAAAATTTTAATTAATGGATTTGTGTTCTCCTACTTCATGAATAAGTAATAAAATAAACAGAAAGAATATTCTGTGATTTTTTCTGTACTTATTCAATATTGTGAGATTTCTTAATGGTAAATTTAACTTACTTTTCATAAAGAAAAATAACAAAATAAATGAGAAAAAAACTCTAAAAATACCAAGACACATTTATTATTTGAGAGTATTGCATACAATTTGTTTGTTTATGTTAACAGTAACCTTGAAACAGAAATACATAAATATGACATGGAGACTGAACTTGAAGATGATAACAAAATAATGCAGATGAAGGTCTGATACTGTTCGACACAAACAGGATTTTCAAATTGTATGTCAAATTTGAAGATTTGAATGCAAATTTTTTTCGAACCTTTATTGGATAGAGACAAATATTGTTTAAGTATTTGATGTTTGATTTTTAAAAATCGAATTTAATTAACTATTCTTGTTATAGTGTTTTGAAGAAGTCTACTATAAATTTGAGGAGTTTGAATCTACGTGAATTTTTAGAAAAGCCCTCGTGAATGTGAATTTAGGTTAAATGTAGCAGCTGGCGTTCTTTTGTGGCATTGATATCAGAACCCATTTCACCTACATAATATTTTTTCTGGATGTAGAATTCATCCTTTAAAAAATATTTGGGTACATTCTATCAAAAAAGCAATAAAAATTGATTTGTTAATCTAATAAATTAAGCATTTATTTCAATAATCGTTTCATATTAAGTAAACTACGTTTCATACTATTCCCAGTATAAAATTGTAGATGCAAACTTTCGTATAAGCTTGTGTTCATTCTGCATATTTCTTGGTTGTTTCACAACAAATCTTGGTAAAAAAAACATGAAATAAAAGAGTGGTGGCGAAATTTTTTTTCGCATATGATTTGCATTGAAATTGTTACTGAATAATTGTGTGCCTGAAAATGCATCTATAGTATGCTTCTCTTGACGGATAATAGGTGCAGAATATCCTGCCATCAGATTTTGACCCTATCTTTTGAGACTGTTTCTTCATTAAATCCAATCTTATGCTAATAAGATTACAGGCCAATAGCAATACTACCAAAATTGAAATTAGTATAGCAAATAAATATATAAACACACATTCTGTCTCAAAAAAATGTCTAAAATCAGTGTTTTTTTTGTTGTTTTTCAGAGTACTTTCAGGCCAATTATTCAGAAACATGATGATTTATTCTTCAGTGAACTCAATAAAAGAATAAGCCACTTCACTTTTCGATTACATATACAGAAAAAGTTAAAAACCATAAAAAGTCACATGATTTTCGTACCTTAAAAAAAATTCCAAAAAGGTACGCCACGAAAAGTTCGCTGCCTTTTCGCGATGCAAGTTTCGGTATGAGCGATACATATGATCAGTCTGACAACAGACACACAGTACATCATGAACGTAAGGAACTACTAATAGTCTGAACGAACGCACAATTCGGTGACGTTCTGAGGACGGTGTTCTGGAGAGAGTTTCGTCGTTCGAATCCCGCAGAATAAAATTGTGCGTTCTGGGCTTAGAGAACTGTCTCATCTTCACACGTTGGAAGCAGGATGAGATGATCGTGGGGTGTGATGGGATGGGTGATGCGAGGAATCTATGTGTTGGCGCACACGATCTGGTGCGAGTGGCAGCAGTTCTTGGTCATGTAGCTGTGCCTGCAGTAGCGGTCTCCGTATCGCTGCAGGAATTCTTGGCAGGTGAGTCCTCCGGCCAGCTTGTCGACCGCGTCTTCACAAACTGCAGGAAAAGAAATGACAACATTAACGACTACACAAAATATTTTACCGTTCAAAATTGTTTGAGTCGAATAGTGATTCAATGAAATCGAATCTTCAGTTGGGTCGTTAAAAGAGAAAAATCCCGATGTCCTAGCATTGAGGTAGCTGGGACCTTGATTTAAGCGTCCCAGATTCGAGTCTCCGTTCGGGCATGGTTCTTATTCTATCTGTGAGGTGTTTGAATGTCTCCTCCTCCCCCCAGTAAAAAGAGGTTGTACAAGCGAATATGGCGCATGAAGTAACTAAGTTGTACTCTTGGCCCTAATTGGTGCCACTGGAAAAACAAGAGACGCTCACTCGGCTTAAATCACTGACAGATAATTGTCAGTGGGCTTGTAAAGGTGACAACAACTTTGTAAAGGTGACCATAAGTGACAACAACAAATTGAAAATTAGAAAAATCTATGCAAATAGTGAAAAAATTTATTTATTCTCCCTTCCAAACATTTACCGATTTTTGCTCTGCAATTCTGATGACATTATACAATTAAAGAAGTAACTATTTATTAAAGCACAATCTGACGGTAAAAATATTTCGTTCTTTAACGAAAGACTTTCAATTCCAAGTATCATGAATGACTACTTAAACGAAAACGCCTAGACTTGGCATAACATTTCTAAAACCAACAAATGCGAAGCTCAAAGTAAAAGCATCCAATGAAGGGCTATGAATGAGAAACATTTTTTATAGGATTTGAAAAGATTTCAAACACTAAAAATTGAGTTTGTATCTCATGTCTCTTTATCGAAAAAAAAAAATCCTCCGTTCCCTATTTGTTCTGGAGCAAAACATCAAAAAATTAAAACAATTTGTAAAATTAAAATTTGGATTGAGTTATGAATTTAACTAACTTATAAATATATCGAGATCCTGAAGCATTTAAATTAAAATTTTGAATATTGTTGTTTTATACAAGATGAGATGCTGCTTTCTAAATTGAATATTGTAGAATATAACTGCATTCAATTTTCTAGAACTCGAAGAATATTTTCAATTGAATGAAATGAATTCCTGAATTTAAAAAAAAACTGTATTCATCAATTGCTTTAGAATGAATTTAAAATATAAATGTGTTTCAACTTCTTGAAAAGCGATCCCTGTTTTTCTCAGCAAAATTATTTATCTCAAATGAAAAATTCGAAATTCATTATTAACCATTTCGCATACAATGACGTGTCTGACACGTGCATCGAATTACTGAATTTTTATTTTCAAGTATGCATTTAAGCCACAGAATTAAGTATTTAAATACGAAAAAAATCAATATGAAACGATTTGGTATATCAAATGCTCCATATATTATTTTAAAAAATCAAATTAACAATAAATTACAAATAGAGTTATATAGTTAGAAAATTAGATAAATTCGTATGTCAAGTGGTTAAAATGTTTCAACGCAATAAAATTCTGATAAGAATAGATTTTTAGAAAATAATCAGAGGATCAATTAGCTATAAAAGCTTGCTATACATTATTTGTCATTAATTCATTCCAAAGCTATTTGTTTCGTTTCTCGTTACCTTTTCCTGCTGCAACAGATTTGGCTGTGGTCGTTGAGGTGGGATCTTTCTGGGCTGGCACGGCATTGTTCCTGCCTGCGTAAGAGGGCCTGTTTGGCCGCCTGTTGTTGCGCGCCTGGGGTTTGCTGATATTTGGGGAGGGAGGCCGACTGGTCGTCTGCTTGGATACCTCTTTGTCGACACGATTGACTATGGATCTCGTCACGTGAGTGTAATCCGGGATGATATTCTCGTTGTCCACAACGCATTTTCCATTCTTGCAGATCTGTGGGGAAAATATATGTTATTTTAAATTGTTACCATTATCATTTAGAACTTATCACTAAAACGACAATTAAGTTCTTAAAAACTAATACCAGATTCGACACGAGTTACTACAAAGGCCAACTTATGATCTTGAAGTTCCCAACTTTAGGAAAAGGCCTAGAACTGCAATTGATAATGATTATATAGATTTTCTGTATTTGAAGAAGCCAAAATCAATGGACAAATATGAAGGATTAAATTTATAAAAATTATTCATGTTCTTTATCTTAAATTATAATAGTTGTGAAGCACTGGGCACTCGAAATTTTTTCAGAAGTTTTTCAACACTTAAGTAGGAAAAATGAAATTAATGTCTCAATAAAAAGGCAAGAGCCCTCCCATTAAATGTCCCCATTCCTCTATAAATAATCTAAATATTATTTTATTATTAATTTGATCAAGTAAAATAAATAAATAAAAATGCTAAAATTCATGACGTTAGAATTCACTCATCCAAACTAATCCAATTAATTTTACTCTTTCTTTTAATCTTATTAATTATTATTATTATTCCAAATTATGATTTGGAGGTGTTCGTCACCACTTTGACACTCAGCGGATCTTTGAAACATCACGATGTTTCTGTTGCCATTTTCATTTAAATGAAATGTATTGCAAATATTTTCCTTATTTATAGAAATGCACTATATAATAAAAAAAACGTAAAAAAGTATAACATGGACATTATTAATACTAAAGATGATAGTAAATTATATATAAAAAATATCGAAACTTTTGATTGAGAATTGTTTCAGAATATTAAAAACCCTACAGTTAAATTTTTTTTGACTTTTAGAGTTAAATATTATTACGTATAATTTGTAACACATTCATGTAGAAATTTAATAAAATATAAGCATGTAATTTGTCTCAATGTTTCTTAATCCCTTTCTGAAGTTCCACCCGAATAGACAATTTGCAATTGCTAAATTGCATGGGTTTTGGAAATGAGGTTGCCTTTTTAATTGAGAAACTTGATGCTGCAAAACAGAGATACAAAATTCTGCAGAAGTCTTGATTGGAAATTTTTTTCATTTTTTTTATCTTTAATTATTTTATTTGCACACTTAGCTTTAATTAAAGATCATTAAGGAGCTGTCATGATTTATATTATTTATTATAATACCTTGTTTGAAAAAAGTTCCCTAACAGCATTTTTTATTCTTTTATGACATAAAACTAACAGCATGTTTAATCATAACGTTAGATTATGAATAAAACATGCAGTTAGTTTTATGACCTAACTAACTTCATGTTTTATTCATAATCTAACGTTATTTGAAAATATCAGTGAATATTAATTACAATCTTATATTATTTTATAAGAAATTAATAAAATTTCTACGTTAAAATAAAGAGCAATATCCTTTTGTCGGCGTCCTCGCACAGAGATAGCGCGTCTTCCTGGTGATCTGCTCGTCCAGGGTTAGTGTCCCGGTTACGGCATAGTTGTTCTCTTGTGTACTCTCTGTGAGGTTGAATGTACCACCCTCCCTGTTTAAAGGGGCTGTGTAACTTTCTACTCTTGTCCCTAGTTCGCACTACTTCAGAAACAAGAGACGCTCATTCGGCTTAAAATCGCTGACGACTGTCCATAGCAAGTGCCATTAGTAACAACATCACTATATCCTTTTATACGTGATGTAAGAGCATGTAAAAATCGGAATACTTTTTGTTCTTAAATTTAAGGCAATGAAACAATTAATATCATTTTGTCTTCTATACTTACTTGACCATCCCCACAAGAAGAGCCTTCTGCTGCAGGCCGGAACGACACACAGTAACCAGAATCATTGTCGTAGCAAAAAAGCTGAGCACAAACTCTGCTGTCTTTCTGAATAAACCAAACACAAATATCACAATTATTGTTGGGGAACTGATATTATAGCAAAAATAATTGACACACCAATGAAATTAATGAATACGTAGAAGGCATTAAAATACAAATAATATAAGATTACTAATACAGTGATTAAGATAAATTGCGTAAAAATAGTTTGTTACATCTTGGGGAAACTTGTATAATATAATAAGCTTAATAATTAATAAAGAATTGGTTGGAAAAATGAACCTTTTTTTAAAATCAGGATTTGAATTATGCAGGTTTTAGACAAAGTTTCAAACAATATAACTTTTTTTTATTTTCCTGTATGCTAAATATCATCCTTAAGACTAATGAACCACCCCTTATCAGATTTACTTTCAATTGCTATGTTAGATAATTGCTGTGGCATATAGTCTTTACATAAAAATTTAAATTATGCTCCAAATTTTTGAATGTATGCCGACAGTGAGAATCTCATTGATCAGTTCATTTTTCAGTCGATGATACAAA
The DNA here is from genome assembly GCA_026289955.1 of Argiope argentata. Classification (NCBI taxonomy): domain Eukaryota; kingdom Metazoa; phylum Arthropoda; class Arachnida; order Araneae; family Araneidae; genus Argiope; species Argiope argentata. The sequence goes on from JAOUZG010039538.1 coordinate 22,007, forward strand.
ATGAAGCAAAATGAAATTTGATTTGAGATTTCAATACCAAATCTACAGATCTATAAAGAAGTTTAAACTCAATCAGTAGGAGGAGAAATGTCCAAAACGTTCAGTCGATTAGATTATGAAGTTAATCCTACTCCCAAAGCAGGCATGAACTTTCCAGTATTGTGGTAGGTTCTCGCTTGCTTGATTGGCAAAATAAAGTAGGCTCCAGAGATTCACTTTGAGGACGGGACATATATGCTACGGAAGAGTTCCTGCTCATGGGTCGTGGTTAGGTGAAGGGAGTGCCAGCTCAAATGTCGTCCATGTCATCCGCATGCGGTTCAAAATTACGAGGTCCATACCAACATAGCCTAATGTTGCTTTACAACAGGATGTTAATATAATTAAACTAAAAACTAAACCTACGGAAGAGGTATGATAACGTGCATTATGATAACCATTAAAAAATTCCACCAAAGTTCTGTAGTGAGGTACATGCTTATTGTGTTTATCTTTAAAGATAATGTCTTTTGAGGTTACTGTAAAGTGAAATGTAAAATTTTCCATACTGTAGAAGTAGTTTAGGAAGTTGGAAAAAGGGCAATGCCGTTAGTTATGCATTGCAATTAGAGGCTGATTGCAAACATTATATATTTCAAGGACTAAAAAAATATTTGAAGTCTGTTGATAAATAAATGCTTGCAGATGTTACACAGGGTGCAAAATAAAGCAGTGAAATAAATTAAACTTAATTGCTATAATAATGCAAGTTTTCCTCTTCCAAAGGTAATTGGTTATTTAAAATTTTAAAAATTTAAAAGACAGTCATTTAGAAACAACTCATTAAACAATGCGTAATGCACTTAAAAAGTGAATACAACGAATTCCGGTACATAATTTGCAATATAATGGAAAGTTGATAAGATGATCTTAAAAGAATCTACTCGGTGCACTTAGCATTATAATTGTTTCCGAGGCACTTACAAAGCATGCTTGCGTTCCTCTGTCACGTTCGCATTGTTCGTCCAGGGTAAGCATGGTTCCGGGTAACTCCCTTTCCAACAACTTGTTGTCATCGGGGTAGTTGAATAAACAGGAAGCCGTTTCTCCACTGCAGGCAAAATAAATAACTCGAATAAGTAAGTTTATTGTCATTGAAATTTCGGGTTCAGAACGTTCGTGGTTAGTTTTCGAAGTAGGGAGGAATAAAAGAAACTTACTTCAGAAAATGTTTGAATTGTTCGATACTACACTTAGACCATCGGAAGCCCCTATCCGTATGTCGCAAATCGCTCATAATGAAACCATCTTCCCAAGGGCAGCGACTGGCCCCCGGTCCACCCAGGTAGCTTGGAGGAGGAGAGCCATCATGAACACATCCCAGCCTGTTAGGAAAAGGATATAAGAATTCAAAACGAAACTTAAAAACGATTTAAAAAATAGAATTATTTATTTAATAAAAATAGACTTATTCTTTTTTTGTAATGATACGTTTTGGTGTTTTTATTTATATTTTGACTTACACTCTGATTTCGTTTAAAAGTAATAGAATCATTATGCTTGAATATCCTATCCCACATTTCAGTTCTAGATTGTGATTCTAATTTCCCATTCATAACACATATAAAAGCGAGAAAAATCCTAAAATCGATTTCCACCAACTGCTAGTAAGGATTTTTTTTTTTGGAAAAATGGATATTACAAATACTTAGATGGTAAGTCAGGATGATCAACGTTTGATATTGCTGTTACTTTGAATCACAGTAAGAGGAGCAAATTAGGCAGTGCCGCAAAAATCATGGAATATATTATTGGTTGGTTGATGCTCTTAATATTATTCAACACGTGTGTCTTCTAATTTTATTATATGTATTATTATTCAAAGCGGAAACATTCGTCATAAAAATGTTTAACCCTCTCAAATAGGATGAAAAGGAAACTGATTAAACAACAGATCAGAAATGAATGAGGCTTCTATAACTATTTTTAAATGCCGTTTGAACGATGAACGAAAATTTCAAATCAGTGAACCTCAGTTTCTCTAAAGGTTAAATAAGAGAAAGGTAAGGTTAAAAAGTTCTTGATAAAAGTTAATGATGACGCATCATTAATTATTATTTAAAATTATTACATTTATTATTACTTTTAGTAAAAACTTTTTGACGATCAAAAATTTGGATAGTAAAAAAAAATAGATAGATTATTCCGCTATTTTACATTTTTGTAAAATATATGTAAAATAGATGTTTGGATAGATGTCAATAAATAGAGGTATAACAGATGATGAAAGTTCTTAATCAAGCTGATAACAAATTTACAACTTTCTGATTCACACTTTATAAATACTACCAATTTTATGTGAGGCATAGAGTGTGTATCATAAATATGTTCCTTAATGTGAATTTTAAAAAATGCAATCACTCACAGATGCCCCACTTCATGCGCTGCTACAATGATGCCACTGAATCCGCCGCTATCTTCAATTATCGCAACGCTGTTGACCTTCTCCAATCTCTTATTAACGACACATGCACCGCCAACGTAAGCGAAACCTGCAAAGAGAAGAATAAATTGTGCTATGTTTTAACACAGAATAACAATGTTTGTCATGTAAATAAAAAATGTTGTATAAATATTTATATTATCCGTCTTAGCATGCAAATATAAGTATTGCTTGTATGCAAATAAAGTAGGATCCAGAATTATGAAATATTTAAAAACTGGATTAGTTCCAAAATTCAAATTTTTGATAAAGCCAATAAAATTTATTTAATAAAAAGTAATTATGTTTAGTTATACCCAAGAAAAAATAAATCGAAATTTTTGTAAGCAATTTGAAAAAATAATTTATTTATTTCTTCCACCAACATCTTCAGAAGAAATTTTATTTCTTTATTGATTCGAGTTTTTAGCAGAAATATAGCATGCATTGAGATGTAAGCATTTCAGGTTCTTCGAACTTTCAATGAGTAATATAGTTCGAGAAATCAGGCATTTTGTTGGAATTCTTGGCTTATAACATGATGTAATCTTTTCGTGCAAGCACAATGGTGACGTCAGAAAAAAAATCCTACGACCCCACAGTAACAGATGTAAGTCTCAGTTTAAATTGGGGTGATTCATGAAATTAGTAAGAATGGAATCAAAGATGGTTGTGTACTGTATAAAAAATTCGTGAGCGTAAAATAAAATATGTAAATATTCGCATGTAATTTATCTGTGTCTGTGTCCTCGTCTAACAAATACAAAAGATGATAAAAATTAGAAAACTTGTATTATTAATTTCGAATTTATGCGATCTAATTCATGTTGGAAAACTCGATTCTTCTGATTTAGAAATTCCTGGAATGACAACGTTTAAGTGAATTTTCTCTTATATTTCAATATATTTGTATTTGTAGTCTAGAAATTCCAAAACATTCATTATATAAGAACCAATGAGATGAATCTAAAATTATCCGCAACATTCAAAAAAGATTTTAAAAAACCATTCACTTCACGATAAAAAAATTAGGATGTCTACAAAGTAATTGACATTTTAAATGCTTAATCTATTTTTCTTTCCTTTCTGTATTTCCCGAGATATCTCTTTATAACATGCTGACAATCATGGATGCACATAAAATAGCGATAAGACTGTAAACATTAAGTGCATTATTTTGTGACCATCAGATTAAAACTTTTTTTAAAGAAAATATAATATTTTAATTTATGACGCCAATCAACAATGGGTAATGAGCCTCAGCGAAAAATTCAACCTCATATTTTCAGTTGTCAGTGACAGTTGAACCTGAACGGGAAGTACGAAGTGAGTCATCAGTAGCAGATGTGTTTGAATGGAAAGTTTAAAGTGAGTCATCAGCGAAAGATGTGCCTGAGTGGAAAGTACAAAGTGAGTCGTCAGTGACAGATATGGCCTGAACGGAAAGTATAAAATGAGACATCAGTAACACTTGAGCCTGAACGGAGAGTGTAAAGCGAGTCATCATTTGTTGATGCGGTCTTAACGGAAAGTGTAAAGTGAGTCATCAGATGCAGATGTGCCTCATCGGAAAGCACAAAAGGAGTCATCAGTAACAAATTTGCATGAACGAAAAGTGTAGAGTAAGTCATCAGTTACCGATGTGTCTGAGTGGAAAATTCAAAGTGAATCGCCAATTACAGATGTGCCTGAGCAGAAAATAAAAAGCGAATCAACAAATAAAAAATATATATTATCATTCACCGTTGACTGACATGATGCTTAAAATGTTAACAAAAGATGCATTAAATGCTAAAAGGTGGTAGTACGTGCCAAAACAAATAAGTTTCGAATAGCTTATATGGCCGGAAATGATAAGAACCGTCTATAGATGGTAGGTAATAATAAATATGGTAGTATGCAAGAAAGAAAAACCTAAAAAATATTACACAAAAATTAAATGTATGTATATCATTCCTTCTGCAATTATTTCAATAATATAAGGTGCGAAGGACTTTGAGAAATATGAAAAAGAGCAGGTTAGTATATTTAATGGAGTTCGTTGGCTTCTTTACGGCATTTTGCAAATCGTATATTAAGATCGGCGGTAATGTTACTGGATTCTTCTTGAAATAAGTATGGCCTAATAAATATGAATTTATTACGTCTAGGTTATTTTTGAATTTCAACTTATCCCACTTTCAACCTTATGAGCTTTCCACAATCAATAGTTTTTCTTTTTGACCCGGAAAACTATTACGAAACTTGTTTCGACTCACTTCTTTAAGTTTGGTTTATCTTTTTTTTAATCGCTCGTTATCATCCCACTATTTGGCGCGCTCTGGCGAAAATTATTAGCGGTTTTACGAAAGTAGGAAACTGGGATTTACCCGAACTCATCCGTTTAGATCAAATGGCCTGGAAGAAATTTCACTGCTTTTATTTTCTTAATTAAAAGTAAATTATAAAATTTCTTTCAAATACTCTTTAAAAAATTGATGAATGCAAGCTTATAAATCTTATTGATAATAAAGCAAAGTTCCATCCTCTTGCTGTGAAATTTTATAGGTATGAAATTTGCCTTATAGAATAAGTAATTTATCTTAAATAAACTAAAATTTGATGATTTAATAATTCTTAAAGGTTATATAAGAGGAATTATTTTTTAAATTTATTAAAACCAAAATTCATCAGAGCTATGAGTTCAGCGGAGCTATTAGAACGTATCAAATGTATTTACAGTAAACTTTCTTTTAAGTTTTAAGCACGATCGAATATATTTTGGAATATTGAAAACTCTACATATATATTTCAACTTTAAAAAGATTAGCAATTGTTAAAATTAATTGTAGTCATCTGACACGTAATAAATTGTATTATTGAAGAATTGATATAATCCACATTACATGTTTTTTTTCGTAATACCTAATATACAAATTACACAATCAGAAAGTATTGTAATCATCAAAACATTCTATCTAAAATATATGGTAAATATTGACATTTTTGTTATCTTTGAATCTGCTTGTACATATGTGAATACGATAATTTAAACGCGTGGATAATAAAATGAATAAAAATCGAGCTTGAGATATATTAATTTGAACTGTAAATCTAATAGAAATATTGGACTAAATCTGCCTACTAGAAGAAATTCTTTAAATAGCAACAATTCTTTTTCTTTTGCTTTATAAAATAAGACAAAATAATACCATATTTACACTTATTTAATAGCATACATTTTGCAATTCATGTCGAATGGAAATAACTTATTCATTTTAAACTACTGATCTTGCACGTTTAATTTCCCTCTAGAAAAATGGTAAATCTCGTTAAAGGGAATTAATAATACATTTTAACAAATTATGGAAATCAGAGGAAAATAGAGATGCTATGGCATTGGCAACGCAAAATTAATTTTTTAAATTATAAGGTAATGTAAAAATCGTTATCTCTATATTACATTTTAAAGGTAATTACCGGAAACCATTGTGATTGCAAAAGAAAAATATTCATGATAAATTGTCATAGATAAAAGTAATTTTGAATATTAATCGATATCAATACTAGCGTCGGTCGAAAAGGTTTCGTTTCATACTGCCAAAAAGTCACCATTTTTTAAATAAAGTCTCCCATATAAAAAACCTGTATCTAAGTATGTCAAAGTTAAAGGAAAAAAATTCCTGAGCTGATTTTGAAACGTATTGTTAATATTTTTATTGAAAATGCAATTCGAATCAGTATCAAAGTACCAACGGCAAGTCAGGGCTTGATACGAACAAGGTGATAAGTTGTGCAATCTTCTAATTGATATCTTGAGATGAATTCTCATATATCGAAGAAAATAAACATTATTAAAATATCGATTTTTCAATATTACTTTTTTTGAAAAAATCGAGGTGCCGTTGTCATGACAATAGACCATGATGAATCGTGATTCGGTGAGTCAATTTGCACAATTAAATTTCTATTCCAATGCGGATATTTAATTTAATTTTTATCATTGGTGCATTTTAAAACTGTTAGCACAGTTTTAACAATTGTAAGGTACACTGTTGCAATGTCTTGTTAAAGCATTTTATAAAGAAAATCTAAAATTCCTATTTTGAAAGGAAATTATGAAATGAAACAAAAAATTTGGTTATAATTCACAAATCTTTTTTAAAAATTCAAATGTAACCATTCCATTTTATATAAAGATTACAGTGCAACGATCCTAATTAAATTAGTCGCCTATCGCATCCTGAATTCTTGTTTGAAGTTTAGTCAAAAAGCTGAAGAACATAAATCCGAGGTAGCAGGATACAGATTTATCCTCTGACAATGATCTTAACCAACGTTATTGAAATGTAGTCTGGAAACGCACCTAATTACCAGATGTGATTGGTAAATTGCTGAAGGTTTATGCCAAGCTGAATCAAAAACAGATCATAACTTCCCTTGAAAATCTCCCCCAAATCTTCCTTTCTTATCCACACGCAATACGATTTAATGACATTTAAACTTTTGGTACGCCGGGTAGCTTATTCATAAAAGAGTGATAATCTCTTCTGCAATTTGTTATGATTCCTAGATTGAAAGACTTGAGAAGAATAAATCTGGTTAGTACCATTCTCAGCGATATAAGTATTTACACAATAATAGTATCATATAAATATATTAAGAAAATTGCATGATATTTTTCATAGCCATACCTGCAGTTCCCCTGCTGCATCGACCACCTGCGAACTGTTTCCTGCACATGTCCAGCTTGGTCATGACCACGGCCATGTCGTAGGCTGGGAGGCGGTCTTCCAAATAGAGGTACTTGCCCATGTCGGTGAGGGCTGCGGCAGCATCGATGGCGTCTCTGTTCGGACTCGGAAGTCGGTTGCGTTCTAGATAAGGGGTGGCGTCTTTGCTCTGAAAACAATATCAGGAATTGGCACTGATAAGGACTTTGACAGATACATTATTAATAACATTTTCGCTTAATCAGTCATGTTATCTTTCTATTAAAATTTCGCTCTTAATGAGGAAAGCCTGACGAAATAAATAATCAATAAATGTGTGAAATGAAAAAAGTGCTTTACAATTTAAATTTTAGCTAGCTAAAAACTATGAACTGAAACAACTTCTTAGACACTCACTAGATGTTACCACGAAAAAATGTACTGAGAAAAGAGAGTATAAAGAAAAAAATTTTACTGACATTTCTACCTTTTTTCAAACTTTTTCCAAACCCTTATATTCAAGCGCTGTATTTCTTTTTTTTAAAAAAAATCGGCATTTAAGCGGCAAATATCACATTTGCCGTAATAGTTTTCAATATTGAAAATAAAACTTTGCTAATAGCAGAGGATTCGGAACATGAATGATACTCCATTTAAATTCAAATCGTTATTATGGAGCATTAGGTGTATCCCCTTCTTCAGTACAAATTAATTAATGTGACATCTCTTTTTATGATCAAATGAAAAAGTTTGTTTACAAGAAAAACCGGAAAGCCTTATTAATCTAAAAAAAAGTTATCAGTGATTCAGGTTAAAATATAAAAAAAAAAAATCTTTGAATATATATCTGACAACCTTTGTCTGGATTAAACCATTTATTATGTTACAGATGTCAGTTTTTTTGGAAATATTATTTATTAAATTACTATTCCGAATTACTTTTGGTCACAAAAATTTGTTATACTTTTTAATCCGATTCGAAAGTTATTTCCATCGAAAATTTTAGATAAATTAATATTTGCTTTAAACTTCTAATGAAACTATTTGTGCACGTATGTAAGCAAGCTAATATAATATAATTATTTACATGCATTCTAAACATAAAAATCCTTGCTTGAAAAATATTTTCTAATGTTACCTTTATTTGAATCAACTAGATAGTGTGTAATTAACTTTTAGAATAAAATTTTTGGATAATAAATAATTCGATATTAAATGAAATGTTTTAGCAATTAGCTTATCAAGCAATCATTCGGGGGTTTTCACTTGTCTAGGATTTTTCTTCTGTTTTACAATGTTATACATCGTCTATTCTATAAAGAAATTTTTTTAAAAGGAGCCAATACAAAATAATTTACTTTTTCCAAGTTAAGCCCCAATTTTTAAAAACATAGCTCTTTTTTAATGCTATTCTAGTTTCTCATCACAATCATATATAATTATGAATTTTGTAAATTATTTTCTAATACACTGTAGACAAATAACTATGAGTTGTTTTGTTAGTTTTTATGATAGAACAATAAAGTGTCAACTTACTTTTGCAACAATTATTCCAGCTAAACTTATTCTGATTTTGGGATTTGACAAAGCCTTGTACCTCAGATCAACCTTCAAAAATAAATCAAAGTATTGAATCAATTAAATGTCACAAAACATCAGTACTTTTTCATTCTAATTCAGAGACTTGAAATCAATTTATATATTAACATTTTTCTCTTAATTAAATAAGGTAGAGTGCATTCTTTCCAAAGAATGTGCATTTCATAATCATTTTTAAATTGTCGTTTTTTTAAAACTTTTCTAAATATGTTTAGTGAAATCATAAACGCGTAATTCAACAGCTGAATAACAATACACAGTAGGATCACTTACCCCGTTCCAGAAGCTGACAAAGTACCTCTTGATGTGTCTGCTGCTGAGGCCGTGCAGGACGAAGCTCCCATAGTCAACCAAGAGGAGGATCTCGGGCCACACGGACGAGGAGGCCAGTGCCCTCTTGCTACGATGGGAATACATGGGCCCTGTGTCCCCACGACTGTGGAAGTGTCCTCGCACGTTATCCAACGGTACTGCAGACAGAAAACAGATTAAAATCGAATTCGTACATTAAAAGGAATAATAAATATTCTTATTGAAAATAATATATCTCTGAATTGGATTGGTGTTCGTAAACACGATTTTTTTTTCAAAAAAAAAAATATCAATGTAAAATGAAATTAATACAAACATTTCTTATACAATTTTAAGAAATTTAGTTAAAAAATGTCTATGATATTTTTCATAACTATGCTCTTTCAAAACTCTTAGTGAAATTTTAAGAGGTCAGGATACTAATTGACAAGTTATTGTCATCACATAATGATCTTAAACTGTAATTTCAATCTTAAAATGTACAAGACTAGAGGGCACTACCTATTGAACATAATAAAAGATGTGTCTATATCAAGTACTGTCACGATTACAATTATTAAATTACCTAATTTATCAGAAGTCGAGGGTGCGAAGAATTATATACTCTTGGACAAAACATTTGAAATATTTTGTCTTTTCTTATAAATATTGTTTTTAATGTCTTTTTTATGGAATGTATAATAAGGATATTTTTTTAATGGATTTCAATTTGGAAAAATTCAAATCCATTTTGAAAGTAAAGACACATCTACAAGAGATTCGATTGCATTTTTCAGTGGAATGTTTATTATTATTATTATTATTATCAAAAGGCTGTTTTTTGTTTGTTATCTCATTTAACAAATGTTCTATTTTTTTCTTAGGTTTAAATTTTTCTGTGTATCTTTTTAGCATTTAATGATCTATATTTTTAAAATTCCTTTCTTATTTTTTATTTTTTTTGTCTTACACAATTCGCTTTCATTTTATTTCCAAAACTAACTTTAAATGCTGTGTGCATTGCTCCCACATCTATATGCATCCATTTTATTTTTTCGGCTATAAAATTGTACTTCAAATGTTCTTATTAATCAAGAAATAGTTTAGAATAAAATGTAAACTAATTAGATCTTTCGTCATTAAGTTTGCAACTCTGAGCAACCTATTGTGTTCCAATAATTGCACAATGAATATCAATAATATTATTCGCATGCATTCGTCTATGCGAATAATATTATAGGAGATGGAGATAGTTGCCACTTGTTATTATTTTTCAGCATTTCATTAAACATCGCACCCAAAGACTTCATATATAAACGATTATCAGCACAAGTAGTACAGTATTAAAGTATTTCAGTTTTATAGATGATAATTTTTCTTTTTTATTTATTTAATTAATTTTTAATTTATATTCGTAAATGTTTTTTACATATAAGGTTAATATTTTCATATTAGGAAAATATATATTAATTACATTGTTTTTTGTGTTATTAATTTAAAAATCATATGTCAAATGGTTCCTGTTTATTCATTATTATTATTGTTTGTTTATTTATAATTGTTACAGTAAATAAACTAAAACAATTATATATATAATTGTGTTGTTGTTGTTGTTACTTATGGCACTTGCCATGGAAATCCTCACCGATACATCAGCAGATTTCAAGCCAAAGATATGCGTCTCTTGGTTTAAATAGTGCCATCTAGGACCAAGAATACGACTTTAGCTACCCACTCATCACAGCTGCTTGCACTGCCCCTTTTTACATGGGGCACAGTCACACAACTCACAGATAACACACAGGAAAATAACCATGCTCGAGATAGGACTCGGGCAAGGGACTCCCAGAACACGAGGAAGACGCGCTACCTCTGTACCAGAAAGCCGGTATATATGATTGTAATTATTTATTTATTTATTTTTGTTAAATTTTGTATTTTGAACATGTTTTTAGTGAAAGTGAAAAAAAAAGTTTTTTTTCTGGTTTTATGTCATTGGTTTGCTTTCTATTGAAATATTTGCTAGTTTTTTGGCAATTTTAACTGTAGTTTTTTCCCCATTGTAAAATTTCTTTATTTTTGCCAAAGCTTTATTATTATTTGTAAATATTTATTAGATGCTGCATTATATACTTTGTTGTACTTAATATATATCTGTATATTTAAGAATTCATTTAACTGTTGATATTTAAGCCATTCAAAAATTGCTTTCCTTCCAGAATCTTCAGATCCCTTGCAGTATTGCAAACTTTGTTAACACTTGTTACTTCTGATTTTCTAAACACTTGTTTGTTACTTCTGATCATCTTGATGGAACGTTCTCTTCCCGGAAAATTAATGAATTATCTAAAAGCAAACGACTTGAGCTGGCTATACCGGGTATTTACTAAATGAATCACAATATCTCTAATTTTCCCCATTGACCTTTTAAACACCCCAAGTTCTTTGGGTCAATGAGCTGACATATCACTAAGAATAAATCCTACTTTTCTACAAACTATAGGAAATGGCACGAGCAAAGAGCGGAAGGAATGTGTTAACGGAATAAATTTAAAGGCAGCACAAAGATCCTAGATGATAGATTAGTCAGGACACCCCCAACAAATGACAGGCTATCTCTCATGACTAAACTTTCTCCAGTGGTTTCGTAGGAAAAGCTACGTACCAATTGATAGTCAACTAATTCTGATATCAAGCTTGTTGTTAAAATTTTTGTGACAGCAGCTGCTTGTTATTTCCTCTAAGTCTATATTGGTGGAGTGAAAGTTAGATCTGTGATGGCAACTGCTCTTCAGATCATCTTTTGAAATTCGTTGAATGGAAGATTTTTCTATTTTAATTTCATTTATCTAGAACTTTTTTATGTTTTATCATTCAAGAAATACAAGAATCACCATTCTAAGTCTTCCCCGGTTAGCCACGGTCATGTAAGATATGAGTATTATCGTCTAAGTATGTTATACCACCATTTAAAATTTGTAAGAAGTGTTTTGAAAAACGTTTCATTTTTTTGAATAATTGATAACCAAATATATAGAATATCGAATTTTTAAATGAAAAAATATTTAATATTACACTGTATATATATATTTTATTTTCCGATCATAAATATACAATTAATTTTGTATTAAAATTTCAAAGAAAATTTGCTAAAAAAATTGATAGCCAAACTGAAACTTTAATATAAAGTGATTAAAAAGGTAGAGTGTACTTTATTTAAAAGTGGAGGCTGTTTTCAAAATTGTGAACAAGATACTAAATTAATTATTTCCATACTCGGAATTTTATGAAATCAAAATTTTTTTAATCTAAATGTTTAAGAAAAACTGTTTTTCATAGTGTAAAAAGTAAATGCCATTCTTAAATTCAGTATATAAATATTAGTCATTTGAAAAATTGAAGCTTTTTTTAAAATTAAATTTTCTGAACAATTTTTTCCGAATTTTATCCAAAGTTTAGTTTTGTTGTACTTTTAAATTTAAAAAATATATAGTCAAACAAATATTATTAAAAAATTGCAACACTTACGGTTTTATGCAATTTAAAGAAATATTTTCTCACGATATATCACGAAAACCTCTGTAAAAACAATTCACAATTAAACATATTGAACAATCTCTTTCTCTTTATCTAATTTTCAAATCTATGAAAAATTTCTTTAGTTTGAGTGATTTTCTTCCAAATTTTAAAACAAGTTTTAAAACTAGAAAAATGAAAGTTAAAATAATGCCCAAGTTGTAATTTGAGATCATTAGTAGCTATTTAAAACCAGCTGTACGACCCACACCACTTATTCCAAGACCGGTTCCAAATAAAAACGTGATTAATGCATCTCATGAATTGCTGTCAGCTTTCTATATTACGCAAATGATTGCAAAATGTTTTCGTAACTTGCAACTTATTACATACAATTCGAATAATTATGAAAAATATGTTGGAGTCGGTTTTTATCGTCCGAGAACACTTGAAAATATTTCCGTTTCAACAGAGGGTATACTACAAAAAGAAATACAGTAAATCAAGAAAATACCGATAAATTATTATCATTGGAAATGATAAAGTATATTTCATGGAATCATCGCACAACATGATGGAACAACTGATTTATTATCATGATCTACTACTGATATCTACTACTACTACTACTACTGATTTATTATCGTGAAATAACCAT
>JAOUZG010039538.1:35622-51151 GCA_026289955.1 Argiope argentata
TATATAAAGAGAGAGAGAGAGTAGGAATAAATAAAAACTTTCGTGTCAAAAATTAGATGAAGAATAAAAAAATTTATTTTGTGTTATGAATTGACGGAAATTTTTATAAACATTGAAAGAGATTCAACAACATCAGAATGAAGAATTCCAAACTATTATTACACTATTCGAATACCTTCCCCATTATGTGTCTCACATATGGGGATGAGAAGCTAAGTTTTCTTTAAATATGGCGGTTGTTTCTCATCGCATTGGTACGAAAGGAAATGGAGGTGATTTGAGTTACCTCCAAACTCAAACCACCTTTATGATGTTATGATATTATAGGAGCGTACCTTTTATGAAGGTTTGAACAATGACCGGTGATGTTCCTTAGAACTCAACCACGATTTCACCCTATTCTATCTCGGAGTTGCTTTAATTTAAATCGCAATAAGCCTTCAAAAGGGTCTGAATAGTCATGATTAAACTATTCGAAGAAATTTATTCAAATACACTTCGACAGTTAATATATGACTATTAATAATTCCGTATGCCGTTTGAAATTCCAACTTACTACCCTGATTTGAATTCGGAGATACTAAGTGGTTGTAAAATGAAATTTATAGTTCGAATGTTTTTTACATGAAAAGTTATTTTATAATTGGAATAAGGTGAGGATTATAAAAACAATCAAACGAGTTTCATTTTTTTTTATCAAACCATCATTTTTTATTCATTTTCCCTTTTTAATAAATATATTAAAAGGGATATACCCTCTGATACATCTTCTTGTAAATCTCTCATCTCATCTCTGATTCTCTGATCTTGTAAAATGAAATACCCTCTGATACATCTTCAGAAATTACTTTCTCTACCACGTAATAATAATTCATGGATTTATTGTATTCGATGGGAAATTGATCCAAAATCGAATTTAAAATGAAATTTTGAAATAAAATAGCTAGAAATGGATTGATATTAATATTCATAATAAGAGTGTCATATGGTTCTTATAGATATTTCATTTGAACATAACTAAGTTTTTTACTTCGTAGAATTCTTTCTTCAATATATCAAAACAGAAGGCACTATATAAACTTTGAGATTATCTCACAATATAAAAACATAAAGAGCATCATATAGAATATAAACAAAGGTTATGCATATTGAAAATTTATGTAATAACACCATCCTTCGGACTTTAAAGCCTCATGAAATTTTTCCCAAATAAAGATTAGTTTCTCCCTTTGCCTTAAAAAAATGGATTTCTTCATGATAATTATCTTTCCAGGTTGATCAAAATAACAGCAAAACAATTGGATGATGCTTCCTTATAGTACACATGATAAAAACTTTCATATTTATATCAAACTTTAAAATTATATAAAAAAATTCCTTTGCAGGAAAACAACTTCTCGATTACCATCGTCTTTTTCTTGTTCAGTTTGTTTCAGATACGATCTTATCCCTGACGAAAGAAGATAAAATAAAATTATTCGCATCATAAATCCATCAAGAGCTCGGGACCTTTTAACAGGTTTGATGGGAAAATTCAACTGGTTTAGCAGCACTAAAATAAATCCCAAGGTCTTTTTCAATAATATTTTATAATACTCAAATGAATTTTATAAAATATGTGGTTTTAGCGTGATGCTATTTCAGCGTCTGTTCGAATTTCTGTACTATTATTTCCGATATATATTTCTACTACTACTTTCTTATGCTACTGCATGCGATTTTATTTGAAGAGATAAAAGTATTGCTCTAATTTTAGAATACTGAGAAGCAAATTCGATGTACAAAAGGCAACTTAATTTGGAACACGTAATTAAAAATTAATCATGTTTTTCTCAATTTATCATTAAATAATATTTCCTACTCTCTTTGGATTCAATACTAATTAGTAATTTTTTGCGTTTTCTGTGATTATTACTGTATTGATAGAGGCCTCAAATTGATTTTAACTTTTTTTGGTCAGTAAAATTATTTAATACTGAACATATCTGAAATTATTTCGATATTCCTGAAATCCAATATTACAGTATTCCAATATCAAACGTTTTAATATGCTTATCAACTCTCCCCTCCCTAAAAAATTTGAATTTTAGGGGTGGCGAAATAATTTTACAAAACAAACGTTTCAAAATTATTAAGAGCCTTATATCTAAATTATAAAATTCATAAAGTAAATAAAAATTATAAATTGATGATTTTTTCCTTCTATTTATTCTCTGAGAATTTTTTAATTAGGTCAAGTAATCAAGTAACTGCAAGGAAAGGAAAATGAATATACACTTTTGATTATTAATAAAATAAACATGACTTTAAATTTAATACAGTAATGTGCTAGAAATACTTTTAAAAAACCATTTCAATCCCACTGAAACAGCAAAGTACTAATGTCTTTTAGAATATATCACCTATAAACCCCTTGAAGTTGTGAAGTTGTGATTTTTTTTTCTTTTGACCATGAAATTTTAAAAAAAACTTCCTGCACATTGAATGGTAACAATTAAAAAAAGAGAGGTAAGAACTTACAAAAGTCACTGTGAGAATCGTTGGACATCATCTGACCCCTATATACGAAGTGGGCTCCACCTCTGGCGGTAGAAACCGGGGGTTGTCTAATGGAACTGGAAGCATTGTTGCGATGTGGGTAAAAACTGTTGTTCCTATTTCGCTCGTAGTTTTCATCCTCGTCGAGAAACATCTCGTCGTCCACGAAGCCGTCTTCGGGAATCAATATAGCAGTGGGCACAGGTTTCACTACAAGGTCATTTCCGATTGTGCCTTCCTAAAATAAAAAATGAACAATGCATATAAATTAATTATTTAATGTATAAAAGTTTTATTATTAATAAATTGATGTTTTTTTTAAAATTTTGTTTATTAAAATGTCTTAAAAATAAAAAAGTGGGTTGCATAATGTGATTTCCTGTTTCTGGAATTTATACAATGCTTAAAATTTGGTGAGAAGTATTATTCATGGGAATAATTGCTTTTCGTGAAATGAAAGCCTTCATTGACGATAAATATTGCTTATTAAGAAAAGAAAAGAAAAATTACTTTCCTGTATGCACTTCTATACACAATATTCGAAATGAACTACTGAGTAAGGCAACGCTAATTAAGTGGAATGCCCTTTGGATTTTATGTCTACAAACAGTTTTCTAGGCAGATCTCTAAAAGTTATTGAAACCGTTGGAAAGGAATATTTTCGCCATTGGAAACTTTAAAAAAGTGCTCTACACTTCTTCTAATTTGGATGTTAATGTAATAAAACTGTGAGTTCATCTTCCAACTTTTTCCCCACAAATGTGCTTCACATGTTATCTACCATCAGTGTGTGAAGTAAAATCACAATAACAACAAGAAAAGCTTTTGCTTCATGATGATGTGTATTAGAACAGGGAATATACTTTATTCTACAAATGTATCATCCACGATATCTTGCACTAGTGTTGTTTTCACAACATAGTGATGGCAAGGTTCTCTGAACTGTCTGACCAGACAATATTTCCCCACTCATCAACTATTATTTGTCAGTGTTTTTGGTACACGTGTGCCATCTTTTCCAGTTTCCCAATTAAATAAAAAATACATGTTAGTCTCTTACTAATAAAATGAATTTTTTGTAAAATAAGTCTTATTAAAATACTTTTGTAACGATTTCTGGTTGTATTGCTCTACCTTTTTGCTGCAATGTAGATTTTCTGTCTCTACATACAAGGCGTGTCAATCATTTATTTACTTTTCCTCCCCTTTTTTTTGATTTTCATTTGAAGTTCTTTGTCTTAACTAAAAACGACTGTAGGCACTCTTATGAGAGAAAAGCTGAATATAAGAGGTTTCAAAGATAATTGGAATTCGCCCTTCAAACTTTGTACTATATTCCAAATCATTCAAATATCTTATTTTTTTTTTCGTAGAGAGACGATACGACAATTATCTGCATTTCTGATAAAGGGAAGGTATTTTAAAACTCGAATATAATTTGCATGCAGAGCTTAAAAAGACAAGAGGAAATTTAAACGAGTGATGGACAACCAGTATTTATAAATTATGTCATAAATATGTCATTAAGCGATATTATATAGCTTAAATATTAGGAGCCAAATATTTTCTTAATCCATTTGCATCATAAGGGGATATATGCGTTGAATTCTTTTTAGCTTCTAACAGTAAAACGCAATTATACATAAGAAACAAAAACTAGCTACTAAAAGGCTATTATATTCCTAAAATCACTATAAAGCAAGCTACTATACTCCTTTAAAAATATTTTCGCTATAAAATTGAAATAAAAAATAATAAAGTTTTATAATGCTGTTAACAATTCATAACAAAGTTTTCTGTTTCAGGAAAAAAGCTACAAAAACTATAAAAAAAATTGTAAAGCCAACAGTATGAATTGCATTACAATAAAAACATGGGCGGAGTTGTTGAAGGCGATACAATTCTTAGCAAATTCCATGTCATGCAATAATTTTGGGAGAGATAAAAAAACACTTTTTTTTATAGTCGTGATGTCTTTTTCAATGGATTCGTTATTTTTAAAACTATTCATAAGATAAAGCAAAAGTTAGCAGGAAAAATAATTGAACAAAATGAACCAAAAAAATAAAAGCATCAGCAATACAAGAAATTGTACTATCTTATATTACCATAAAGGTTTAATGGCATTATGGTAATATAAGATAGTTCTAATCCCATTAAAATAGCCGTAACATAGAAAGCTTGAAAAAATTGTGCCTTTGTTTATCACAAAAAAAAAACGCACAATAAACGAGTTATTTTATATTGAGAAAGATGTGTGACTTATTGACCTTTCATGTACTCATACTGTATAAAACTATCAAATAAATATCTCAAAAATTATTTAATATATAACTTTAATGAATAAAATAAAATCATTAATTCTCTTTGTATTCCATTTTGTGCTATGTCTTTTTTTTTAACATTTTGAAATATTGATATTCTTATACAGTAAAAGCAATTCGTAATATGGTTCAATTTTTTACTTTTCGAATGATACGAATAAATTAATTATATAACATATCTTTATTATACTGCACACCTAATGTATTGAAATTTTTGAACTTTATTTGTTATTGAGCTCTATTTTACAAGTCTTTAGTTTATTCACGATTTGTTGATACGAACGTTTTTTTTTCTCTCTATCGTAGGTATAAATCCTCTCAACTCTTCTGTTATCCTCGATTATAGAAGTACATATTTTCTTCTTCTTATAAGTACTGTGTCTATATTTTTACAACTCAAGTAATTAGAAATGTTAAATCTTATTACTTTATCATTAATTTGTCTTCAAAATTTATAGCCTTATTTATTTAAGAGTATTTTCTTTTGTAACTTATACTTGGAAGGTTATTTTATTCTTTTGGCTTTGTATTTTTTTAATTTTAATTTCATTTCATAAATTTGCAAAAGGAATGGAATATAAAACATAATCTAACTTCGTGGTTATCAGATAATTAAAATAGCAACCATATATTTCACAACTCGAATGCAGCACATTAATATTTCAGTAACATTGCGATTGAATTAGATAATTGGAAAAAAAATTACCTTCATAAATTCTCTTTCTGCACTTGTTCTTACTGATTAGTTGGTAGCAATTTTTAAACATAAATGATTTAACAAATTACTATGTTTCATTTTTATAGCATTTTTATTCAATCTAAATATAGTTTTATAAAATTAATCTGATAAAATATAGTATAAGGAAACTTTAAAAATACTGTTAGCAAGTAATATACAGTTGCTCTTTGTTTCATATTCAATTAATAATGTATGATTCATTAAGGATTAGTAATACCAATCTATACTATGTAGAGACATCTTTGAAATTTAGAAGAGGTATTGAAAAATGTTCTTTTCCTTAAATTATTAATGATGTTAAGTTACTAAAATCACAAAAAAGTGTAACAGAATAGTTCCCCCCCCCCCAAAAAAAATGAGGAATTTCTTGCACGAAACCAGAATTATTTGAAAAACAATTAAAAATTTCTATATTTTTCCATCATTAGCGAAATAAGTTGTTGTTAAGCTGGGAAATAATAGAATAAGATAATTATAGAATTATAAAAAAAAAGATAAAATGAATATTCTATAATTTATAGAAATTAAACAAAAATTCAGTAAAATGAAGTTGAAAGATCAATTCACAAATCAGGCAAGTAAATTAGGATAAAAAAGTTATGCATTGTGCTCTTTTTTTATTAAATTTTAAATATCATCTAAAGCAAAAGAAATTTCAAGAAATAATTCCTTTACCATTTGTATTTTTCCATCCGCTCCATGTCTAATCGTAACCGCAGCCATTTGATCTAAATCGTGATAGGTGGTTCCTGGATCGTCATCCTAAAAATATTAAAGAATTCTAAATAAAAGTGTAAAGTAATTCTTTACTTATTCAACCGAGTATTATTACTTTTTAAAAGCTCTAAAAGTTTCAATCTTGCGTTATTTATTTTAATGTTTATACTTCATTTTTTTACTATAAACATCTCAGACATAAATAAGTTTTCATTATTTATTACATTGTTTAATAATTTGATCTAATTTATTTACAAAATCCTTCATTCAGCTCTGAATATTTATAGAAATACATAAAAAAATTATGTTCGTTTAATAAAAATAAATCAAGACACAAAATAGAAGATATCGTTTTGTTCTGAGTGTATAAAATATCTGTAGCATGTTTCAATATTTGGGATTACATATTTATTATAAGCTATGTATTAAAGATATTAGAACTAGAGGATAAAAACAATCACAATATTAAAATTATAGATGAAATTAAAAACATATTTTTTAAATATATTAATTTATATATTTTTTATTTATAATGCTGCAATTTTTCGTTTTCAAACATATGTTAAGGCTTGAAGTTACATTTTATCTCCAATGATTCTTACATATATGTATTCATAAGTTCTATTCAAAATTCTAATTTAAAACTTTTATTTTATTAATAAACAAAAAAAGGCTTATGATAAGCAAGAAAGAGATGTTATCATAATCATTATAAAACTCCTTTAGTATATTTAAATGTCCTATGCCTATCTTAGCAGATAAATAAATAGTTGTAGCTAAATTTTGTTTTGTTTCCAACACCTTTTGACCTCCTATATTTAAAGTATATTCCTTGTCTAAAATTCAGTACATTGCATAAAAATTCAAGTCCGCAACAATTTCTGCAAGTATAAATTGACATCCACAGTTCTTTCATTAAATACATAATTATTCCTTTTACTTGTATTTGACAAGGTAAAATCCATTACATTCCATTTAGTGACAATGAAATACAAACATCTTTATTTTCTTAATAGATTCTGAACAATTATTTTTACGAATGATAAATGAATTAATATCTAGGCATGTTAAAAGTTATGTAAATTATTAACTGCCTGAAACAAAACAACTTAAGTAGAAAATTCAAGGTTTAAAATAGCGTCCCATCTGTTACGTCTATTTGAGAAATGATTTTTCCAATTCAACGTTAAATTGAATTGCAAAAATCTTTTTTCTTTCTGTCGTATGGATAAGGAGAACCGAAATTGGAAATTAGTTTCAAACAGTCACAAGCTTTTTTTTTCTGCGAGCGAATGAAAGATATATCAGTACCTGTTAATAGAAAGTTTAATGGATTGATTTATTTTCTTCCCATTTGATTTACTAATGAGATTCGTGATAAGTTCGTCCCTCTTATCTCTGTATAAACACCAAAAAGACAATAGTAACATCAGGTGCACACGAAAGAAAATTCTCACTCGAATAAAAGTAAGGTCAGTCAGTTTTTCCTTCTGTCATAAGTAGTTAGCTGCCAATGACCATGACGGTGATTGACTGCAGAATAATAAATTAATGTATCGACTGGCCTGATTTTTGGAGAAATAGTAAGTTGCAGATTAGTACCGTTTTTTGTATATACAATGCTGTAAACAGCTAAATGTACATAAGACTTGTTATCTAATCTTAATTACAATATTATTTTTTCTTTCTCATTACGTAGATAGAAAGTCATTTAAAATGCAAGAGAGCTATTAATACATGTTGTTTATGCTGCAGCAGTTGAAAATAACAAAAAAGTAGAAGCAAATAATTGACCATAAGTTTGTTATTATTGGAATATTTTGAAAAGCTGTTGTATTTGAGATAAAATCAAAGAAATATAACTTAGCTGGGTTTTAAAATTATTTCCGAATATTTGTTACTTATGGCACTTGCCTATGGACAAGCCCGCAGTTGACACAGCAGCAGATTTAAGCCGAAAAGAGTGTCTCTTTTTTTAAAGTAGCGTCAGTTAGGGCCAAGAGTACGACTTAGCTACACACTCACCACGTTTTCTTGCACAGCCCGCTTTTTAAAAGGGGGGCACAGTCACACACCTCACAGATAGCACGCAGATGAACAACCATGCCTGAACTGGGACTCCCAGAACACGAGGAAGACGCGCTACCTCTGAGCCAGAGAGCCGGCTTTTTGGAAATTTACATTATATTTACAATTTTTTTTGAAAATACTTCAATTCGTAAAATTGCAGTTAAAGTCGTAAAAATTTGGTTATAAAATATATAAAGTATAATATTATATTATTAACTTTAACGCTGGGTTTACATTCGGACAGTTATAAGACTCTCAGTAGTTAGCACAAGCGCAGAAAGGGATTGATTTATGTTTGCCACAATTTCATAATATCTATTCAGACATTTAATACTCGGTTATAAATTGCCGTTTTGGCGCCCCTGAATTTTTCTTTTTCACTCCATATTGTATTAAAATTTTGGATATTTACACAAGGAAACATGGTGAAATAAAAATATGGTCAACACACCTAAATTCTGAAAACTATAGAAAAAAATGGCAAATAATATGAAAACACACAAACTCACACAACCTTGAATCAGGAAGATCAAAGAACAAAAAAAGTCGGAATTAATCTATGATAAATGGTCAATT
Organism: Argiope argentata; assembly: GCA_026289955.1. Lineage (NCBI taxonomy): Eukaryota > Metazoa > Arthropoda > Arachnida > Araneae > Araneidae > Argiope > Argiope argentata. The sequence goes on from JAOUZG010039538.1 coordinate 44,587, forward strand.
TTTTCAAGTCAAATAAGCCGCCAATTTCTGCAAACGCATGCACAGTAAGAAAAAAAAACAATATCGAGGCATATTATTGTCCCATCGTAACACTAACTTGTCATCGACCGAAGAGCATATTTCAGTCTTTCTACTAGCCTTATTATAATTGGCCGAGTCTAAATCCGTCATAAAGTTAAGTTGCGTGTTACAAAAGAGTGACAATTAAACTTAAAATGAGTTCTAAAAATTCAAACGATATTTCGGTGACTTTTTGGTGTGAAATTAATTACTTAAAAATACGAAACCAAACGATAAACTAGTAGTGGCATCTGAAGAGGACGTCGCTTCCTAAAAACGCTGAACAGAACGATGAAATTGCATGAATTTCACTTCAAATTCTAAATAACTTAAAAATTCACTTGAATCGTAAATGGAAATCGTTATGAGTAAAAGAAATCTTATTTGGAATACTCATAATGCAACTTCATTTTGGAGTATTAATTTAAGGAAATGATAATATTTTTTTGTAAAATTCATAACTATGGTCGTTAGTAACTTTTGCAAGGTAGATTCTACGCAAAATTGGGAATTTCTATCTACGTTTAGATAACTTTTCAGAAGAATTTTATTAAATAACAATATTAAAATAGCAATAAATTCTATAACTTGCTAATTACATGCTGAAGAGTTTGAAAAACTTTTTAATTGAATAGTTAAAGGACTTACAACACAATGTAGAACTAATTACAAAATATTTGCTCAAAAATTTTGTTATTATGCCAAATTTTCTACTATGCATTTTTCAAAAATTAATTATCTAGCAAGAAATCTTCTATAATTGTATAAAAACAAGATATGCTTAAAAGTTTTTTTACGGTATTTGGTTCCAAGTTCCTTTATGGCATCCAATTGAATTTGAGATTTGGAAATATTTATTCTTTTACAAAAATTTAAATGTTATAAATTTATAGAAAACAATGGAATGGATAAAACTAAATAGATCTTATTAAACATCTACTTGTGTTTTTCATTTTAATACATACTAACTACTGTTCTTAATTTTCACTCTAACATACCTCGATTTGTTAATGATCTTCTAAAATTTAACGGTTAATTATTTAAAATTTATTGAAATCTTTACATTTTCCAAAAAGAAATATCTAAATATAGTAAAAGTCTTAAAATGATTTTATTATATAAGCTGTTATAAATCATTTTCTTATAAAATTCTTTTAATTTCTAACTAAAAGAATCATTGAAGTTCCATTATTTACTACAAGTCATCAAATGAGATGAAATTCTCTTTATCTTGTATCACTCAGAAAAATAGAAATATATGATTTTCGTATGACATTCGTGTAAATATCGAAATAGGTAGGAATTTTAAGCAGTTTTTCAGATAATTAATTATAAGGCAATGAAATAGTATAAAAATAAATATTCTTTTAAAGAAAGAGAAAGATAGCACGATGCAATAAATATTTGTTATGGCTATCTAATTTAAAATTTCTGATTCATTTACTTTTATTTCATTTAATAAAAGTCTTTAACTTAGGAATTTGAGATGTACATTTCATATTTGATGCAACAAATAAATAGCAGAAAGTTTAGTTCAATTGTTGAATATGAGCAGCATTGTGAAAATAATTTAGCTACGGTCTGGATGGATTCGAATCAAAGTAAAAGAATACCTCAGTCGACATTTCTCTGTACTGTATGCCGTTGTTGGTGCTCTCTGCCAAGTACATCTTCATGCTTTTCAGTCGGTCATCAAAGTCGTCGTTGCGCTGCAGGTGGAGGTGCATGTCTCGCCCAAAGGCAGACAGATGGACACGTTTCACTTCGTCGTCGTCAGCACTTCGTTTCGACAACGTCCGCACGTGCACCACTTCGTAATGAGGAACTGGAAAAAACAATCATAGATTGTAAGAAACATATTTAAATGCTAATCGAAAAGTCGGCTTTCTGGCACCGGAGTAGCGCGTCTTCCTCGAGTTCTGGGAGTCCCGATATGGGCATAGTTGTTTTTCTGTGTATTATCTGTGAGTTGCGAGACTGTGCCCCCTGTAAAAAAGGGCTGTGCAAGCTACTGTGATGAGTGTGTAGTTAAAGTCGTACTCTTGGCCCTAGTTGGCGCTACTTAAAACAAGAGACGCATATCTTCGGCTTGAAATCTGCTGATGGATCAGCGGGGCTTGGCAAGAACCATAAGTAACAACAATATCCAAGTAATTTTTTAAAGAATCTGAATATATTTATATTGAATGTGAAACCAATGTATTGTTAAATTTAATTCTATCTCAAAGTGTTTGATAATATTTAAACGTTCATATTAGATGCAAATCTGACTAAAAATTTTAAAAGTCTGAATTTGCTCATATGGGATTTGAATCTGATTAAAAAATCTGAGTATAATATTGTCTGTATATTCTCTAAAATAAATTTCTAAGTTCAATTCAATTCTATTTCAAAATGTCCAATAGTATTTCAATTTTAATGCAGGAAAAGGTTCATATTTTTTATTAATGATGATTTCATATCCGGAAAAGGGTTGCAGTAGCTTCTGAGGGTAAACACCTCTGTTTACCCAAGGGCAGAAATAAAGATGGCATGCATAAATTTACTTGCACAACACTTTTTTACAGGAGGGGCTTTTTCACACCCCTCACTGATACACAAGGTAAAAACTATGCCCGAACTCAGAAAGCCCAGACGTCCTATTTCTATGCCAGGCTGCCGGCAGTAAATTTTTATTGTGAATATCTACGCATTTACTGGAAGAATGTCTTTAAAAAACAGGTAAGAATGCTACATGGTACATATGTCATAAACACACATGTGGTTAAAGTAATAGGATATATACGTATTTAAAATTTTAAAGACCCTCAAAACAACACGAAAACACGTTTATTGGACCTAAAAGGAAATAATGCAATTATGTAAATAGTAAATATGGGTTTATACTGTAAATGTTCCTATTGCTTTTTTTATTCCGTGCACGACAAGACTACAAAAGCAATTTATGATTTACAGAATCTGATAAGACATTTATTGCTGATTAATATCGATCCATTACATGAAAGAAAAGCGATGATCTTCCCCCAGGGCTTTGGGAAAAGTCTGTGTTTTGCATCTGCACCAGCAACATGGTGCATTATGCAATACTTATTTACTACGCATCGAATTGGCTTTCAAGTGATCAGAACATAATTAATAGTTCCCAGAAAATCCGGGCATAATTTTTTTAAAGATCCGCACCCATAGCAACATACGCAGTCGGTGGGATTCGAAAAAAAAAAAATTCGAAGACAAAGAAAGCGAAAGGTGCTGTATGGCGACCCTGATAAACACCTAAATGCAAATAGTTCTCTCCTTGGTTGAAAGTTCAGCATGCTGCATTCATCTTGAGTTTGTTTGAATCGGGTGCAGGTGAGAGGCGGGAGGGGGTGGACTGCTGCCCTTGACACCTTAAGTGGCACCCATCATTTTGCAAATTGGAATTTCCTTGTTTCGACGGGAAAAAATTTCCAAGGATGCCCGCAGAGAGAAAGAAGCAAGTGGATCTGAACCGTTAGGCCATGACGTAACAGGGACATTTAATGCAGGATAGTAAATAAATATTCGGCATGCTAATGAAAAAAAGGAAGGATCGTATATCCTAGTTTCCGGGATCTTGATTTGAATGCAAAATTAAGGAACGTTAGAGATATGTTTGTTTTTCATAATTATGTTAAATATTTTCGTTCTGACAAAATATGCAAAAGAACAAGAAGTAGGCTTGTGCAACTAATTGAATATTTAAAGATACATTGTAATGTAGCTTGCTATGACAGCGTTCTTTTAAAAAGGATAAATTTAGAATTATTTACAATGAAAGAAGTTAGCTAAATTAAAAGTCTTTTTGAACTTTCATGCTATCCTCTTCTAATTGATCTTTTTCTATTCGATTGAAAACGTGTACGGGAGAAAATCAAAATAATACACTTTTTTTAGTTGTAACATTTCTTTTAAAAAATTAGGTTAACTTTTAAGTTTTATTCTTAAAGACTAACTTTTCGAAACTTAAAAATCTAGAAAATTATACTAGAAAAAAGCGCTAACTGTTTTTTTAAAAGTCAATTTAATATGATTTAAGATATGTACTCTTAATTTAATTTGCGCCAAACTTAATAATTTATTTATTACAGCATTTTCAAATATTCTAAGAATAAAAAAGTAAATGTTAGAATTTAGAGATTGAATTGTTGATTACCTTTAATAGTTCACGTATTTTAAAAAATACAAAAAAATCTTGATTTACAGTTTTACTTATAATTATTATTTGATACACTCTAAACATTTACTATTAACAGTAGTAAAAAATTATTAATTATTATGCCAATATTTCAAAATTAGTGACAAAGTAAGTAGTGCTAGTTTTGCTTTAAAAATTAGAAATTCATTTATCTAAATTTATTTAAATAATATATAACATTTAATCATTAAATACTAAAATTTCAAAAATCATATATAAATACAAATATATGAATATTAAGAACTAATCCAATAAAATTTCTCACATTTATCCAATAATTTCTTACATTTATCCAATAAACATTTTATCCAATAATTTTTCTGATTATGGCAACTTCAGAAAAAAAATTATCTAATTGTCACAAATTAATTTTTTTTTCATTTTATTCGATAAAGGATCTAAAATATTCAATAAATTCCTTCACATATTTTAATACTTAGATTAAACTGTACTTTCTATTTTTCGAATTTCGACAATTAATCTTATAAAACGAGATGCATGACGGGACACATTAAATCTGATAAATGCATAGAAAAAGTTGTGATCCTTACTGGTGTCTCCTAAAGTATTGAAACCGGATTTCAAAATATGAATTAGATAAATTTATGAAAGAGGAAAGATTAAATTGAATAATGGGTAAAAAGCACTGAAGGTTTTTATTCTAATTCAGTTCCTTTGGTGTACAGAAACGGAAATATCTTTCGCCTCTATATTATATCAGCTCTAAAATTCTGTATACCACTCATATTGCTTCTAGTATGTACTCTAGACGCCTATTGACTTTTTTAGCCCTCCTTTCAAAATAGTCTTCATTGTGACTTATTTTCTGCCTCTAAAGATGCTGTATTATATATTATTTTCATATATCATTCACTTCTTTAATATTTCCAGAATTTAAATTTCAGTTTTTTGATTAATTTAATTTAAGTTAAGGCTACTTAATACAGGATTTGAAAAGAAATTATTTAAGATTTCCTAATATTACGCTGTTATTAAAGAAAAAGAGGCAATCTGAATTTTCAAAAAAATCTGGTTTTATTAATACTAGCAAATGTGAGTTTCAAAAAAATTTGTGTTCAAAATAAATTTTTTATTTAGTTTTAAAAAGTAATTCGCACTTGAAATGTATAAAAATTAAGTATAATATTTAAATTATTGGAATATTTTTACCGAGTTCTTTCATATTGTAGGTGGAATGGGATTACTTTTAGTGGATATGTGCAAAGTTCACCTCTCTTATCTGGTCAATTTATGCTTTTGTCTTAATTAATATGATTAAAGATGAACTCTATTAATAAAGGAACATTTTCGAATGGTTTGTATAAACTCTTAAGAATTGTCTCGAAGTAGTCTAAACAGCGCCATGTCCAAATGAGTTCTGCTCATATCTCGGATATAAATTATCTACACACCCAGACTATTACAAAGTTGAAACCTGCTTTCCTTTAACAGCCAAAATGATGTTACACCTCTACAAGTTCCATTTAACAATTCCCTGCGTGAAATTTCTCTGCAATCAATTAACCTTGAGAGATATAACTTGCTTTTGAAAAGATTCGTTTCCAAATTACAAAAGACAATCAAACCGATGCGTGCACAACAAAAGATTCCTCTTCTGGACAAACACCCTCCAAACAAAACACCACTCAGCCCTTGACCCCGCCAATCCCTTCAGTATTTGGCTCCAAAATTTTCACAAGAAAAAAAAATTCACATGGGTGGTATACTCTTTTCGAATGACCTTCGTGGCGTGTACGTCCAGTGGCTTCGTCTTTTTAAACGCTGGGCGGGATTCATCTTCGAATTCGAGATAGATGACTCTGTTATTTCCTTTCTTATTTCAACCATCTTCATCCCGGGTGCCGGTCACGATTAAATTCTTTGCATCGTTTTTTCTTGAATCACAATGTTTTGAAAAGTGAAATATAAACAGACCGCCTTGTTTATTTGCTTGCCAGGGAGAGTTGAAAGAACAGCTAGGAAGATTTGCATAAAACACCGCAAACAGATCTCTGGATTTGAGATCTGCGAAGGTCTGAGGTGAAATCCCTCTCTCTGTACACTCGACCTCGACATGATTCCATACCGGGAAACGTCTCATTATCTTATCATTCATCCGTCGTGGGTGGACGTCAGGTGTAATGGATATATTCTCCAAATGTAATCGCATCAATGATACTTGTCTGCAGCTTATGATTATAAAATTCCTGACTATGAATAATTAATTGTTATTTACCATCCACAGGGATGTTATATATATATATATATATATATATATATATATATATA